>JAVHLU010001411.1:0-31093 GCA_036785755.1 Colletotrichum ledebouriae
AGTAGGTTATAATAAAGTCTAGGATAGTAATACGTCTTAGTAGTAGAAGTAATACTAAATCCTAATCTTCTATTATAACGCCTATCTTAAAAATAGGATTAATTATATAGTAGTTAAATTAAATTACCTTAGTTTATAAATCCTTAGGCGAGTCTATAGAAATAGTAGCTAAAGTTACTTAGCCTTTAGAATAGTTCTTATTATTATTCTATTAATCTATTTAATCCTATAGCTCTTTATTATTCTCTCCTATCCTATTAAATTAATCTAGAAGTATAACGTTAGTAAGAACGAAGACCTCTTATACTTTTAAGTTATACCTATCCTTATACTTAGTAATTATAGTTTTAGTAATATTATAGACTATCCTATCCTAATTAGGCTAGTTCTAACGAAGGAAGGCTTTAGGGATAGCTACCTTCTTATTTACTCTTTTACTATATAGCTTAAGGGTAAGAGTATAGCTAGTTTACAAATTACTATATTAAATCTAAGGCTTATCTTATTTATCCTATTTCTACTATTTAACTTATTCCTTAGGGGTATCTAGTAATATAGCGTCTTTAGCGTCTTCCTTATTATCTAGGAGCTCTATAACTCTCTAAGTAATTCGAATAGGAGGATCTTAAATTATAAGTAGGTCTGCTATTTAAGGAGCCTAGTAATAATAAGTATTATAAGGTTCTATATAATACCCTCTAGTTTTCCCTCTTTCTATAGTAGTAATATTTTCTACTAGGTTAATATAGTAGTTTTTTATCTTAAAGCTAAAGAATATTATATCTATAAAGTTATATAATTAAGTAATATCTTTTAATAAATTCGCAAAGCTAATAGATAGTTTAGGGTATATCTTATTATACCTAATAACTCTTATAACCTCCTCTAGAAGCTTTAGCTACTATTTCTCTACTAACTTGCTCGTAATAACTATATAGTATATAAAGGTGTCCTTATTAATTAGGATATACTTTAAAATTATCTAACTATTAGTTAATTTATAGTTATAGCCTTTATTAATAATACCTATCTTAACCTTAGTACTTATATCTAGGGTGCTAATAAAGTAGTAAGGCGATATATAGTAGTAAACCCTATTTTAGCTAGCCTTAAGATACTTAACGTAGCTAATAACGATATAGTTAATAGCGCTATAAAACTAGTAAGCCCCTATAGCTTAAAATAGTATATACTATAGTAATTTATCTTACTAGAAGCCTCTATAGCCTCCTCTTACTCTACCTCTTCTAAATCCCTAGTATTACTAATATCCTCCTTAGTAGTCCCTATATCTAGCTTATAGGTAAAAGTATTACTATTATTAGTATTAAGTCTATAAATAGTCTTAAAATTATTATTTATAAGGTTTAGTAGCTTCTATAGTATTTAGATTAAAAGTATTATCTCCTTAGCTAGTAACTCTCTTAATAAGGGTTAAGATATCTATCTTATAATTAGCCCTATTAATATTTAAGGTCCTAAAGTTCTCTATAAGAGAGTTAATAATTAAGCTAGTAGTCTAGGCTATAGAGGGTTCCTTAGCTTTAGCTCTTTACCTTATTAGAATCGTCTTTATAGGGATATAAAGCGTTATTATTAGCTTAGGCTTAATAAGGCTAGATAACTATTAAAGTTCCTAGCGAGTAGTAGATTATTTAATTAGAGTATCTTCTATTATAACCTACTACTTTAAAATAACCTTAGTAAGCTAATAGCTAAGACTTTAGGTTATAGCTCTTATAGCCCTCTCTAAAAAATAGTAATAAGTAATATATATAAGCTTAGTATTAATAAGTTCTAAGTCTCTATACTAGATAGCTCTATATTAAAGCTATTAAATAGTAGTAATTAATACTATAACTTAGGAAGGGTTATTATCCTTAATATAAGATCTTATAACTAGGTTCTAAAGGTCCTTATTAGGATCTTAATAAGACTTTAGGTCTATAAATCTAAATTAATATAGAAGTCTCTCTTTAGCTTCCTTCTAAGTCTTAGCTTTATTAATATAAGATTTTACTATCTCTTAATAGTTATTAGAGCTATATATATAGACCTCGTTCTTTATATCTTTATTAGTCTTATAATAAAGCTTTAAAAGGCTCTTATTATTAGTAATAAAGTCGGAGATATTAGTACTTATAAACTTAGGCGCTCTAGTTAAATAGGGAGTTATTACTATAATAATAAGACGTTTTATAAGGAGATCTATAAGGGCTATAATATCCTAATTAGTATAACTTCCTTTAGTGGAATATAGAGTACTTAAGGGTATTACTCCTATCCTAGAAGTAAGATTTATAAACCTATTTATATTATTATTAGAAGCTAGCTACCCTATAGCATAAGGTTATATCTTATTAAATAAAGCTCCTATAACTCTCTCTTTATGCTATTTCCCCTTATTAGAAGAGGATCTAATATCTAAGTTAGCTAAGGAAGAAGAAGATATAATACTTATAGGTCTATAAATATTAAAGTTAATATTATATAGTTAAAATAATAAAATATTATAATTAATAGAGTAAAGTTATTATTATAATATCTTCTAAATAAAAAAATAAAATAAGTAAGTATAGCTTTCTTTAAATAAAATAAAAAAGGAAATAGTATAAACTAAATAAGTAAATAAATATAAGAAAGGTCTAGCGACCTCGATCTTATTACTCTAAGCTATTATAGATCTACTTTAAGTCTTATTACTTAATATAGAAAGGTCTTCTTAATAACGCTCTTATCTTAGAAGAATTTATAGCTTCTATATATTAGTATCTCTCTAAAATTAGTACGTCGCTCTTAGTACTTAGGGTTATAATAATAAGGGGTTTATTAGTCTCTAGTTACTAATCTAGTTAATCTTGCTATACTTATTAGCTTAGTAAGACTACTAATCTCTATATTAGTATTATATATAGCTATCTTAGCTATATTAGCTATAACTCACTAGTTAAATAATAGTAGTTTTAATAATATATAAGGGGGTAAGGAAAGGGATATACTCGCTAGAACCTACTAATAATATATATAAAAAAGAGAAAGGGAGGATTTCAGGGTTTATATTATTCCTACTTTAATTCTATAAGAAAGCATAGCTATTACTATTCCCTTAGAACTAAGGTAGGTTTATAAATATCTTCCTCTCTTTAAACTACATTTTTATTATTATTTATATTATTATTATTTATTACTTATAAATTTCTTAAGTTATTATTATATTTAAAGTAGATTAATTATATATATATATATATATATTAATAGCAGGGATATATAGATATAATAAAGGTATCTAACTCTCTAAGAAGCTTATAAAAGCTATTAAAAAGAGTAAAAGAATCCGCCTCTAGGTACTATTAAAAAAGGGCTAGAACTAAAGGGAACTAGAAAGATAATAAATAATATAGCTCTATTTATAAATAGATAAGAATATTAAAAATAGGCTTAAAAGATATATAAAATAATTTATAGATTTAATTAAAAGAGATTATCTCTATTAAGTATAGACTTACTAAGAAATTACTAAAAAACGAGGTATAGGGTTATTAAAGTACTAATAGTAATAATAATAATACTATCTTTTCCTCCGCTATATTCCTCTCCTTTACGCTCTACTCTATAGTCTCCCTATAATAGGTCCGTGCGCTAAGGGAGTTTTCCGAAAGTTACACAGCTAAGTCTATCCTATCCTATCCTAATACTAGTATAGCCTAAGAGGGATAGGGAACTAAAATAAGTATAGGTTCTATCGTGGATTAGTAATAGGATTAAAAGGGGATTTAGAATAGCTTTAGGTAATTAAAACTAGTTTATCTACTTCTTCTTATTAATACTATCGGGGGCGACGGAGTTATAGTTAGATATATATATATAGTAGGAACTAATGGGTCGGAGATTCCGTTTTAGGAGATAACTATAGAAGGTCTATATTAGGTATATTTAGCCTAGCTTAGTATTAGAGTAGAAGTTAGGAGAATCAACCCCGCTTATATACTACTATATCCGCCCTAACTAAGAGGCACTTTCTATAGTATCGGGGGATAAACCGCTAAAGCTTTGGCACGCGAAATACTGCATAGTTGTCCTGAATGAATCATGACGTGAGGCTTTGCGAAGATTTGCACGTTGCGGCTCTGGTCATTCAACGCATTAGCAGGGGTTTGCTAGCGGTGGGCGGGGTGCTCGGAGCAACTGAGCAGCAGTGATTCTGCCCCATTGGCGGGGCTTTTTGACCAGCTCAGCCCAACCTTCGCATCAGCCGTGCACCTGTCAGGGGAACTTCCGTTGAAGAAATCCGCTGAACTTGCGGACGAGAGCGGTGAGAAAGCTTCTAATGACAGATCGGCGTTCTTCCAACCGTATTGGATACGATGGGCCATGGCTGTCAGTTTTGGGTGGTCGATTCCAAACTAGTCCATACACGTCCATATTTATAGCATTTGCGTGTGCAAAATAGGGAAAGGGCGACGTTGAGCTAAACCGAGACGATGCGCCTAACGCAGGTCGCAATCATAGCGCGCCGAGGCCCGACTCGGCGATGGAGTGACGACGTCGTTAGTCATGCTGGTCTTGGTTGGCTCACCGCGTTGGATGCTTGACATTGCACCGTTTTCAGAATTCTCACACGTGGGCTGCACCAGAAGAGTTGCATTTCCCTGACACGTTCCGGGATATTTCCAAGTAACCGGGTCAAAGGTTGGTTTTTAGATCAATTCAGATCAAGATGGCCCTGAACTCTGCGTTGGTCCGCAGGGTAATTCGGGGATATTATCGACAAGGGATCCAATAACAACAAAAAGTCTAAATCGCGGGGTTGCCTCCGCAAAGGGCATCCGGCGAGTCCCCCGATACTGAAAATGCGACTGTTGGCGGGTTCTACTCACGCAAATCTGGGTTATCGAGACTAAAGTAGTATCATGTCTCAATTTGCGGCGTTGAATCTGCGTAGTCTCTGCGGGGATGACAGCATCGGGAAGCGACATGGTTGCAAAAGGGCGAGAGAAGGGAAGGTGACGGGGTGGCAGGTGAGAAAAGGCTGCATAGTCGCTGCCTTGCGTTGTCCGTCACCGTCGCACTTGCCCGATTGTTGTTTGTTTGCGGTTCAGGTACTACCCCATCCGGAAAAAGTCTACCTTACTTGGACCACATGCTTCCCCTAATTCTGACCTCATCTTCTCTTTTCTCACCCACCGAGATTTTCACGCGACGACGACACCCACCGATTACGAACGACTACTATCAAATGAAATGAGCAAGTCCGTGCAAATTATTCGCTATAGTCATACATAATCGATACCTAGACGTTTTCCTACTCCACAAAGCACATACAATTACAACGCCAAAGAAATTACGTAAATCCTTCCGACGGATTGCGACGACAAATGCTGCAACACGCTCAAGTCATAACATCGTAACCGAATCGCTTATTTCTTCTTTCCACCACGGAGAGCGCTGGTCAGGCTGCCGAGACCAAGACCTTCGAGCACACGGTTGAGACCTAGAGTTCCCAAAAGGCCGTCGACAATGCCACCGAGACCGAGGCCGCCTAGCAGACGACCAACGAGGTTGAGAACACCAGCCAGCAAAAGCCCGACAGCGGCAAGAATCTGGCCAAGAGGCTCGGTAAGGAGACCCCACAGAGGGTTAAGCTCCTTTTTCGCATGAGGCATATCGTCGATCTTGCGCTTGGCGCTATCAACACACTCGGTGATGGAACCAGTCAACTGCGAATCGTATTAGCGTTGTTCATCCAAGAATGGGATCGTGATGTTGCTTACCTCCTTCAGTACCTCGGCGAGGTGATGCTCCTCGGGAGAAGCCTCACGGGTGCCGGCCCTGTGTTTGGCGTTGCGCTGGATTCTTCCATCGGGGTCCAAGGCGCGAACGCTACCGTTCAGCTCACTCAAGATCTTTCCGCCCTCCTCAATTAGAGGCTTGACATCCTTGACAAGCTGCTCCTCATCAAGCTCATCTTTAGGAGTACGCTCGGCCTTCTCGATCTTCTGCGTGATCATCTTACAGATGGGGCGCATACGGTCCAGGCCCTGCTCGATGACAGCACCGAGAGATCTGGCCAGCTTGCGGTCGGCTTCAGCCTCCTCGCGAGCCTTGACTTCGGCGGGGTCTTCCTGTTCTTCCTCGACTTCGGGCTCCGGAATGTCCTCGATGAGAGAGCAGTGTCCAACGGTACGGCCCTTGGAGTCGACTACATCACCGTCGTCATCAATCTCCTTGCCGGCACAAATGGAGAGCTCGCCGGTGGTGAGCTTGCCGATGATGTTTCCATCCTCGTCAGTAACCTCGCCCTGACGGTTCACCTTGCGGCCAGCCATGGGGCCATGCTTCTTTTCGACCTCAGGCTCGGGCTCAGGCTCCCAACGTTCGGCCTTGCCCAGCTGGTTGCCGTTGCGGTCAAGAATGTCACCATCCTCATCAACCGCACGGCCGAAGAGAATCTTGGGGTCGCCCGAGACGAGACGGCCGACGATGTCGCCGCCAGGGGTGACGATATGACCCTCCTTGTTTACAGTGCATCCAGGAAGTTCAGCGAAGGGACCCTCTTTGAAGCCCTCACGCTCACCCTCAGGTACGAGCTCGGCCTTACCAAGGACATCGCCAGATTCGCTGCGAATGTTGCCCTCCTTGTCGCACATGCGACCAACAAGGCGCTTGATATCACCCTCAATGACACGCCCGAAAATGGTGCCGTTGGTGTCGACAACATTGCCGGCCTTGTTGACGCGCTTGCCAGCAAGGATAGATCGGTCAATGACAACCTCGGGTTCCGGCTCAGGCTCGGGCTCGGGCTCGGGTTCCCATCGCTCGGCCTTTCCAATTGTGTTGCCGCTGCGGTCAAGAATGTCACCATCATCGTCGACCTTCTTGCCCTTGAGTTTCTTGGGGTCTCCATCGATCACACGACCAACGATCTGACCCTCGAAGTAAACGTTACCGTCAGATTCGACGACAGCGCCAGGGAAGTCCTCGAAAGGTGCCGGCTCGCTCAGCTCTTCACGTTCAGTCTCGGGGATAGGCTCGGCTTGGCCGATAATCTTGCCTGAGTCGTTCCAGATTTCACCCTTTTCGTTAGCCTTGCGACCAACGAGGTGCTTGAGAATGCCAGAGACGACACGGCCAATGGCCTCCCCCTTGTCGTTGACGAGGTTGCCCATTTTGTTGACCTTGGCACCCTTGAGCACAGAGTAGTCAATGGTGTCCTTCAGCAACTCCTCAGCAACCTCAGTCTTCAGGTCAGCCTTGCCAATAATGCTGCCATGCTCGTTGACAATGTTTCCCTCGGCATCGACGACGTGGCCAGCCAAATCAGCAACATCACCATCGGCAACCCTGCCAATGGAAACGTCCTGGAATATGACCTTGCCCTCATCGTCAACTTCGGCACCAGGGAATTTCTCAAAGGGCTTCAGAAGCTTGTCACCAGCAACAGTGACGGTGCGCTGGTCCTCAGGGATGGCGGAGCGGATGGTGCTGAGAACACTGCGAGTGTCATCCTTGATGTTGGACTTAGCAGTCTCACCAGTCTTGGCAGTCTCACCAGCCTCGGTGGCCGGAACCTGGGTTTGCGCATCTGCCGGCAGCTGTGACTCGGGAACGTCCTCGGTTTGCGCATCAGTTGGGGGTTGTTTTTGAGATTGGTTGGCGAAGTCGGTGACATTGGTGCCTTGCAAGCCCTCGGGGAGCCTGGAAAGCAAGTCTGTGGGGAGCTTGGACTGAGCGTCAAAAGGAATCTGAGAGACGGGGATGTCGGCCGTCTGGAGATCTTCTGGGAGCTCGCTCTTGAGGTCGAAGGGAATCTGGGAAACAGGAATGTCGAGAGTTGCGATGTCATCGGGGATGCGAGATTGGCCGTCATCGTCTGCGAATGTGACGGTGCCTCTCTGACTGGTAGCTCGCTCAGTGCCTGGTCCCTCAGTACCAGTCTTTGCGGTCGCATCGTCCTTGTACGATCCCGGTTGCTCAGTAGCATCCTGATCGTCATGATCAGAGTCGACTTGCTCAGTGGCCTCGTCCTGATACTGAGGTTGCTCGGTCGCATCATCCCGATACTCGGGCTGCTCGGTTGCGTCGTCCTGGAAGTCCTGGGGTCTCGCAGTAGCATCGTCGTCGTCTTCGAAGGGTTCCGGCTCGACCTCATCGAGGTCTTGCTGAGACTTGTCGCCAACAGTGGATGGTTCTGTAAGCTCAGTCTTGTCAGCTTGGGAAGGTTCTGTCTCCGATTGGGTGTTGTCTCCGGTGGTGAGCTTGCCATTCAGTTCCTGTGGAGCGTTGTCCTCGAGATTCACGGGCGCGACCTCGGAGGTCTTGTCGTTTACTTCGAATAGATTCTTCTTCGCGTCCTCGGCAACGGAGGTCTTGTCCTCAGGGTCCTCTGGCTTGTTGGAGAGGAGCTGGGTGAGCTTCTCATCCTTCTCCGTAACGGTATCATCACGTTCCAATGGCTGGGTACCGCCCAGAACGCCTCCAAGAAGTCCAGATTGCTCGCCGCTCTTCTCGCTCTTACCGCCGACGACGCTGCCGAGAGTGCCGCCAAGAATACCAGATTGGGACTTCTGGTCTTGACCGCCAAGGGCGCCTCCAAGGAGGCCGCTCTGGCCATCGCCGCCAGTGACGCCACCGAGAACACCGCCTTGGCCTTCGCCCAAGCCGATGCCCTTCGTCAGATCACCAACGAGTGGCAGCGTCCTGTTCACGGTCTGAACAGTGCCGTCGACAGTGTCTACGATACCCTTGACACCCTTGGTGGCGCCCATAATGTTGAAGCCGCCACCCTCCTTGCTCTCACCACCAGCGACGCTCTCTGTCAGCTCGCCCAATGGCAAAGCCTTTCCGATAACACCGCCATCCTTACCAATGATATCGCCGGTCGCCGTCACGACGTTACCAACAAGATCACCAGCTTCACCTTCCGTGACCTTACCGACGGTCTTGCCGGTCTCATCAACTACATCACCTGTCTTGCCAATGACTCCGGCAACGAGGTTGTCACCGTGATCTTGGATATCTTGTTCGACCGAGTATGCTTCTTCCACGTTAGTCTATAAGCTACAACGAATTTGTAAGTATTGAGATACTCACTTGACTTCTGCTCTTCTCCCTTTCCCCATCCACCGGGCATGCTGCTTCCTGATTTCGAGGCAGCGCCGGCCATGACGTCTGTTCGATGTCTTAGATAGAGTAGATTGTTGTTTGGGTACTGTGACATAAGTGGGCTAATATGAAAAGATGTAGTCGCCCATGAGTTGAAAGCTTTGTATTTTGAGTCGAAAAGTCAAATTTGGCTACAACACCTGCTGGTCGGACGTCTTATACCACAAATCCTCACACACCAAATCAAGTTTACAGCTCTACGGCCTCACCAGAACTTACGTCAAGGGGAGCTAGAGCTCGGGGAGCTCTCCCTGGAAGCTCTGGCCTGCTCGCGCCACAGGGTGACTTCATGGGAGAACAGATGTCGGCTCTCCTCCCGACTATCATGACGCAAAGCCACACTCGTCCGAGCGCTCAAAAGCGCTCCAAAGGGGTTGACAGACACTGGATCCTAGTCTCATGACGCAACTTGACGTTAGAAAAATAGATGCACCTTGGGAGAGGGTGTGACAGCCTCCTTGGCGGGCGCATTGCCATTGGCTCTGGGGTTGGATTGCCCGGGCACACTAGAGCTTCCCAGTTAGTGTGGCTAATGCATCCAAGGGCCCTCCCTGTTCTGCATCATTCATTCGTCAGATCCCCCACCAGCTTCACCCCGGACCGCCTAACCTGCCCTCCAACACTTTCTTTTGCAAAAAAGGATCGCGAAGTTCACAGTGGCTGGCCTGCTATCGTGCAGTATTCCATGCACAACCAACGTCATGACGCTCTCTGAAACGCGTACGCCAGCCTTTCGTTCGCCACGCTCTGGAATCACCCGAATCCCTTCCCGCGTCTATGCGCCCGCTCGCATTTGGCATTCTGGACCTCACCCACTCTTCAGCCTTACTAGCAGTTCAACGGGGTCTCTTCTGGTACCTTTTTAACTAAGTCATGTATTGCCTAGTTCGGATCCCGCTGGAACGACGACTTACCCCTGGCCTATCACAACCACCATACCGCCGTCTGAACGCCGCCGCATGCTAGCATCTATAGAACTATTCCAGAACTCCAAGATCGACACCCATCCGAGCTCCAAAATCCTGTCAAAAATTTCATCCAGTTCCAATATGGATATTTGGGACTCCACCACCGTTAAACACCGTTGGTATCTTGATAATGAGTTGGATGCCGTCGTGGGTTGACTTGACGTCCATGAAAACCTCAGACGGACTGGGGGCGGAGGACGGCTTAGGTCGACCGCAGCTACAGGTCTGATCCGTCTGCGTGTTGTTTGCTGGACGTCCCCTGTGAGAATGCTGGCCGCTGGTATGGCCTGGCCTCTGAAGGGACTTGGCCATGTGATCGCCGTCAAAGTGGCCTATAACGTTGTTGTTAGTGTCGAGGATGTTGCCCATATGGTCTACCTTTAGTCCCTCGCCCATGCCTTGAATAGGCTTCGGTGAGGGAGGCGGCGGTGGGATCGTGTCGTTCTCTGCGACGTAGCCGACAACCTCACCATCCTCGCTAAAGATCTCACCAGTCACGGAGACGGGCCGTCCGATCATCGACGGCAGATCGCCCTCGACACGACCTAAGACCTGGCCATTCCAATCTAAGATGTTTCCAAACTCATCGACATACTTTCCCTCCAGCCCCTGAGCTAGCTCTGCGAGGTTGGGAGGCAGCGTCAAACCAGATGCTACCGGCGTGACCTTGGGTATGGTGATAGGGGCATTCTTCCCTTCCGGCTCCTTGCCCCCAGGACTGGAAGAGCCAGCTGGTGTGGCCTCGGACTCTTGCGGGTTTTGTTGTGTTCCCTCATCCGTGCGGGTGCCTGCAGTATCTGCAACCGACGGCGTCGGCACTTTGGGTGCGCCTTGTCCCTGCGTCGAAGAGTTCCTGGTGGGGATAGGGATTTCTCGCGAGCTTTGTAAATGAGAAGGCCCGCCCTCCTGCGGTTGTGGGTTGATCTTGTTGCTGCTTCGACGAGGGGGGGTTTGCGAAGAGGTTGTTTCTGGCGGAGGAGCAGGCGAGCCAGATGCTCGCGACGAAGAATTCAGACGGGGCAGAGGCGGCCGGATGTTGCGCCGAGGCACCTCTTCCTCTCCGGCATCGTCGTCTTCTACTTCAACAACCTCATATTCATCGTGCCGCGAGGCGTGGTCAGGATCGACGCCCGAAGCGGGATTGAGTCCGGCGCGCGACATAGTGGAGGGTTTATCGTCTTCGGGCACGGGGTCGGCCTTTTGGAGAGTCCGCGGAGCGTTCGACTGCGAGGCTGGGCTTTTGGGTTTGTCGAACTGAGTTGTGGGGGGAATCGGCCGAGTGGGAGGGGATGCCGTCATCATTGGATGGCCACCGAAAGTTGCCTGCACAGGACAATTTCGTGTCAGCCGGCATTGACAAGGTGAGGGGAAGCACGGCTAGGACGGCCATGACAGCCAGCACAAGACCAACTGTCGGGCGGGAGAAAGGGAGAAGAGCACCCACCTGCGGATCGCCTTGCTTCGGGGTTCAGGCGTTGGAATCGACTTCGATCGAGAGACTCTGCAGATGTGTGTGTTTCTCGGTTCACCCCTTGAGCAACACTCACAGACGAGCCCCGGCTTATTTGCTCTGGCAGAGTTGCGCGACGCGGCCAGCGCTTCTGCAAGATCTGCAAAGCCTGCAAAGCATGCAAAGCATGCAAAGCAGAAGGGGTTCGGTACTGTCGTTGTGACGTCAGGTGGACGAGTCGATGAGAGTGGGTTCTTCGCTGCCGTGACAGATGGCAGGGCAGCTTGGGGTTCCAAAACTGACGAACGGAGCGACGGTTCACCTTGTCAGGATGTCGTACAAGGGTGACGGGATCAAGAACTTGTCGAACCGAGATCTGGTATCTCCACTGGCTCCAGACGCACGCAAACGTACCCACCGGGTACTTCGGAGAACAACGTGAATAAATAAGCAAGCGTGGGAGGGATGATTGGCGAATGGTGAAGATGGCAAGTTGGAAACGAGACCGTACTCCGAAAGAGGAGATGCAAAGCACTGAGATTGGAGGGCAAGAGGTCCGACAAGCCTGTTTTCGGGTCGAAACCACAACGACTGTGCGAGTAGCCGTGCTCCTGAGAGGCTGGGCGTGCTTCTCTGGACTGCCTATCTCCGCAGACGGAACGCACAGCTAGCCGTCACAGAGGCTTAAGAAAAGCAAAGCACGGAGAGCTAGGCGGCCAGTTGCTCAGACTACAGCACTACCACGGCCGGAATATGCTTGTCCAGGGGCACCAGGAGCAATGCAGAAGCTTCGAGGAAAAGATCTCAGACTCTGGAGAGGCAGACCAACGACAAATGCGCAAACTTCATATTTGGCCCTGTGAGTGATCGGCTTCATCACATCTTCGGGTCGGCGTTCATGCCCGGGGCAGCTTCACCAGGCCTTCAGAGACGTCTCGAGTTATCCAGACAGTGCTTGAAATGCGTCGTAACATAGGGTCGCTATTATGCTGATCTCGATGGTTTCCTGAGGAGGCAATGAGGCGCAAGCGGCGAGGAGTCGACGAGAGCCCAGATCATAGGAAATGAGACGGGAGTGAACGATCGGCGCAGAACGCCGTGGCTGGACGCCTGGGACTGGCCAGCGGTTGGCTGCGACGCAAGATTTTCCCTTCGACGCCAGCATTTCCACCGTTTTGTTCCCCGCCGCAGTGGCCGAGACGGTACTGTGGATGCCACTTCCCTTGGGTGGCATTGACATGGGTGGTGGGGCAGCAGGGGGGCCCACGGGGTTTCACCGTTACACTGGGCGACGGGCAGGCACTCACACTTTCACACTGCCCAAGCACCAAGTTACATCGCATCATGTGGCGGCGACGACGCGTTGACATTGGACGGGCTTGTGAGCCCGAAGCCGGTGTGGCTGGAGAGTTTGTTGCGATTTTCCGGACCATCTGCAGAGTTTTTCTTTTCGTCTTGAGTTTTCCTTTGAGTGCTTCGGCTACAGAGGCTGATGTTAAGATCCTGGCATGATCCTGTCAGGAGGCTTCAGCAGTGAATGAGTTGTCGTTGCGCGGCGAAACTAACCCCAGGCCAGACAGAAGAACCTCATCGAAAGCAAGGCACAGGAGAGAACACCCGCAGTAGCCTCCAGCGCCGTCGATTTGCGGCATCTGGCTAGTCTCGCTTCAGCCCCCTCCGTTAATGCCTCCCCAGGACACTAAGCTCTTGACGGAATGGACAATGTGATTGTTCTGTTCGCGTTGGAGATTCGCCCCATTCAGATAATCAACGGCACCAGAGGAAGCGTGAAACGCCATAATGCTAGGCGGAAGCGGACTATGAACGGTTGATTACCAGAGTCTCCGCCAATTACACCATTTCGCGTGCTTGACGGGGGTTGTTAACGCCCGTGGCTTAACCCAAGTTCTCCGCACCGGCTGGCGCAACGAGCAGTAGCCGAAGGCACAGATGGTTTACTGTACCTGACGGCACACATTGGTCATTGGGTACGTGGGTGATCAATTGTGATGCTCATTATTCCAGTCTGAAAATACCACTCCTTAAGATGTTTAGAACGCTTTGGCTAACGTCGCATAGGATACCCATAGAATTCCCCGGAAAGCGTCCGTATCTCATGATGTTGATAATGCACAACTCTTTCATAACACACCCGGAGATGGATACCGATAATCCATCCAGCCACCAACTCCCCCCTGCCTGCAGCAACACCGTTTCCTCGGACGGTCGAGCAGTCAGGGTTAACAAAAGAAACCCGCACTTTCCAGCCAAATGTGTCGAAAAAATCGCCCACTATATTCCGCGACTCCGTGTAAAAAACCGAACAAAATGATTGAATCCGTTTAAGATTTGTCCCTGGAGAAAAACGCCTCTCAGTTCCTGATTAAAAGACGAGGAGAAGCCCATTAGCCCATTATGAACTTGGCCTAACTAGCCCGTCCTTGTCTCTCGGTAAGAAAATAGGACGGAACGGGATAGTCTGACGAGAGAGGGGTCCGTAACTGAGTGTAGAGGAAAGGGTCAGTACTTACAAGAGAGCCAACTCAAGATCACCGTGGATGCGCGCCTTGAGCGTAATTTCAATATCGAGGTTGAGGTCGAGACGAAGCCTCAGGGTATCGCTCTTGTCACCGCCGCCGCCGCCGCCGCCTTGGTTCTGGAGAGCACCGCCGGCAACGTTGCCTAGTGTGTTCTGAGCTCCGCCGGTAACACCCTGGACTGTTTGGCCGACATCCTGGCCACCGACAGCATCGAGAGGCCCGCTCTGCTGACGCCTTTGCATTTGCCTGCCCTTGTTGCGGTTTTGGCGACGCTGGGGTTGCTGTTGCTGCTGGGTGTCCTCGGAGGTCTCCTCGTCAGAGGCGTACTTGGTGTTCTTCTCACGGGGAGACGACATGTTGACGGTCTAGATGGCGTTTGTTGATGAAGTTCAAAGACGGGCTAATGGACTTCTTTCCTCCGTGTTGATAGGAAACTGAGGATTATGGGGTATGTATTGTGAGGGCAGGTTTGTGAGTGCTTCTTCTACGTTGCCCTCGGACAGATGAGTCGCGGATGAAGCTGCAACATATAACTGATTCCGGACAGTATCCGGAGGCAGTCAAAACAGGATGCAAAGCTTACACCCTCTTCGACCGATGAGATCATGTTGGACCCTGGAGTACCCAGGATTTCCATCTTTCGTGTTTTCACCCCTTCGACTTTTTGCGTCACACCACTCGAGTCTCTGGGTGTTCTGGACCGAAATGACGTTGAAGGAGGGCCAAGCGGCATGCGGAGGGGGAGCGGAATGAATGGGGCGCTGGGGTGTTGGACCTGTCTCATGCTCCCGATGAGCAGTCCCGATCTTTTCTGGCGCCAAGGAGTTCTCCTCCACCACCAACGACGACTCATCCCAGAAGTCTCTCTCATTGGAAGAGGGTGTCAAGCATCCCTGTCGTTTTCTTTTCGGATTTGCATCGCAAAGCCTTACTGCAGCCTAGACGCCCTACCATGCTCACACCACGGACTCGAGGGTAATCACATTGCCAATGCAGACATGACGCACAATTACTCTATTTCTGCTGCCAAACATGGGTGGCAAAAAAGGCACCAGAAGAAACAAGCTTATCGCAATTCGGTTTTCGCACTGACGACTCACTGGTTCACGGGCTACAGATGCCAACTACCCAAATCCATGCAAGCTGCAGAAACCTCAGGAGCTGTTCTGCACGTTGGGTTCTATTCGCACGTCCTCCAGCAGTTCCTCCAGGTTTCTGCAGTTTGCACACGCCCTCCTCCCTATCTGTCAGTCACGTCTGTTCTCACAGCTCGGAAAACAGTAGCAGCTAGATCAGTCCCGAACATAGGCGCTCTCAATACCTAGCGCCATCTGCCGCCTCAAAGCTATCTCTACACATTCATCTGGCCCATACCCCTGCCGAAGTCTCCCGTCAGGATCCCAATAGACTGCCCATCTGCCATCGTCCTCCATTACTGCTACGAACCCCAAGGCGCTACCTCGAAGCATCAAATGCCGCTCGTCGTCCGTCCAGCCCCATGGTCCTATGACGTGGCCGATGGTGTCCTTTCGGCCTCCATGGCGGACCGCTCGGGTGTCTGCGTCGACATAGATCCAGTTCAGCATTGGCGGGTCCTCGGATATGGTTGATACCAGCCCGCGGTACTGTTCTTCGCAGGGATAATTGAAGTAATACCCTGAAAACTTGTGCCCTGGGGCCGGAGCCATGCTGTGGTTTATCCAAAGCTGGGTGTTCGGCATGTCAGTAGACGGTGTTGGTGTTGGTGTCGACTAGTGTAAGTCGTGCGAGGCTGGGGTGGGTTGGGATTTGCGGAAGTGGGTGTGCAGGATGAGGCCAGATAATGGGGAAGAGCGACAAAAAAGCAAGATTGCTTGTAGAAGGCTGCATGCAGATGGGATCGACCAAAGGGGACGTTTGCGAACTCGAACTTGCCTTGTTCTCGACGAGGACGCAGGGCGCTTCTTCCCGCTTCCCGTTGATGGTCATGGTCGCCGTGAGACTGAACTTGGCCTGCTCTTTCGCAGCGGCATTCTGCTTCTTCTGCGCGCTCACGGCCTGCCCGGTGCCTATGACAGTGGGGATGGCGGCGATGGTCAATAAGCCGATGACCATGTTTCGACTTGTCTTGCGCAGAGAAAGGCTGACAAAGTTGAGTAGCGACGAAGGTTTGTGGAACTGCTGAGTTGGACCCGACTCGGCCGGGGGCTCAATTCAAGTCGGAACTCGGGATTTTCAGACCGTGGGGTCAGGGCCGGGATGTTCTTTTGTCGAGGTATGCAAAGGTCGAGAATTCGCCTGGGAAGCCTTCACCCAGAATCTCAGATGGACATTTGCCGGGAATTCGCAGTACGACACGGAGCAAACAGGTTTTCGCAGACAGATTTGCGCCAGCTAGAGGCAGAAATTCCGCGCTCTTGCGATGGGGATCGTGTGGTCATCATATGGCCCCCTTACAGCTATTTCTTTCGTCTGTTGTCTCTGCGCTCTGCGCGGCCGGTCGCTGCGGGATCGAGATGCCCGTTTCGGGAGCACCCCCCTTCCCCGTCTCCCCCTTGTCTGGGGTTGGGTCACTCAGCCCACCACACCAACAACACGACACGCAGCAAAGAGAGAGCCACACAAGCCCACAGCTGGTCCACACCAGACATGTCCAGACCGTCCGTTTTGCAGCTCACTGGGTCTCTTTACTTGTCACCTTTTGTCACTGCGCGTTGTGTTAATGACACACCCGCATGTTTTACGTCATTTCAGATCACTGTGCTTTGACTTCGACCTCTTTCGCCTTCCCGCCAATCTGTTGGTCGAGCTGAGCGTTCGGTCACTCTGCCGGCTATGGGTAGCTAGGTACCCCAGACGCGGAGGGGGACCACAGCTGCTCCCCTCGCATGGATGATTGCTTCCGCTAACACCTTTGAGTGAAGGGGAGCTCCTGCAGCCCATGAGGCACGTCGACGTCACGTCCTCAATCCCTCTCCTTCTCCTTGGCTATCTCATCCGCACTGAAGACCCTGCCGATCGAGAATAGGGTTCGGACAGGCAGGAACATTGCTGTTGAAATCCTGCTTCGGGGGTTTGACCACCACCCTAATTCTGGCATTCGCGTGATATCATACCGGGGGTCTCTCCCGGCCACAGCCATGCACGCCGAACAAGCCAGAACCGCACCCACAGATCAAACGACTAGATGATTTTTCCTCTGCCTTCTCAGGTCCCATTCCAGAGCCTGGCCCTGCCCCTCTTACCGCATAAGTTGGGTCCCCTTCTGTTAAACCGTTTCTTTGCCCACACCTATTGCGTCACGGGGTATCAGCCTGTCAAGTGCTTGGTACGGAAGCATTGCTGTGCTAGGGGGGTGGTGAGGTAATTGGCATCCCAAAATCAAGCTTGCTCTTGCTTGTGGCTCTCTCATCCTTCTCGTGCGGATCTGATTTAAGTGTTCATGTGCCAACATTGCCCCTACGCTTCTTGATGGTCTTTTCCACTTCTGGTTCCTTGAGATTCATCACCTTTATCTAATCACATACACACAACCCGCTTGGTATCTCGTCTGCATTGACGCAATACCCTCACACACGCCTCACTTGAAGCATCACCACATTTATGGACGACACAATGGCCAAGAACAAGAACAAGGTACGTCAATGACCCTATGAGAATGGTGTGACTTGAAGTGAGATTGACCCCCTTTCAGAAGGGTCAAGCCGCCCAGCAACAGCCCCAAGGCGAGGGCTCCAAGCCAGAGGAGACGAAGCCCGAGGGCACAACGCCCGTCGGCGAATTCGCCAACCCCACGGAGAACATTGGCAACAACGACAACGACGAGAAGAAGGCCGAGGAGAGCACTGCCGGCAGCAGTGCAGAGCAGAAGCCCGGAGACTCCCAGCGGCCTCAAAGTGAAGAGCAGAAGAGGCCATTTGAGCAGCAACCGCCATCATCAGACGACAAGAAGCCCGACGACGCACCCAAGCCGGATGAGAAGTCGACAGCAGAGGAGAAGTCGACAGAAGAGGAGAAGAAGCCTGAAGAGCAAGAACAGAAGCCGGGCCAAGATGCCGGCAAAAAGGCGCAACAACAGCCTCAGGTCCAAGATGAGCCCGAGGTCGGGGAGAACGTGGACAATGAGAAGAAGCCCGAGCAATCCAAGGACCAAGAGCCCGCAAAGGTGCGTCCCCGCGAATCCGGTTGGACTGAGCTAGAGGCTGACCTGGAGGAGCCTTCCGAGCTACAAGATGAGCAGGAAGGCGAAGACGGCGAGGGCGAGGACTACGACGACGATGAGGGAGGAGAGTACTACGATGACGAAGAAGGCGAGGATGGAGAAGTATACGATGATGACTACTACTCCGGCGACGACCAAGGCGAAGAAGGCGACTACAGTGACGAGGATGACCAAGACGACTACGACGACGAGGAGGGCGATGGGGAGGGTGAGGGTTCAGACGCCGCCGGCAACTACACCACCTCAGGCCAACAAGACGCCCGCAACGGTACGACACCGCGGACCGCGACGCAGGAGAAGGGCCGCAACCGCGGCCTGCAGCAAAACGACCCGTATCAGCGCAACAATCAGATGATGCAGCGCGGCGGACGCCGTCAGCAGGGCGGCGAGGACAACTACCGCCAGCAACAGATGATGCAGCAGCAGCAGATGCAACAACAGCAGATGCAGCAAGGCGGCGGCGACAGCGGCGGAAAGAACCCGCTCAAGCTGAGGCTCGACCTCAACCTGGATATCGAGATCACACTCAAGGCGAAGATCCACGGTGATCTCACGCTGGCGTTGCTGTAAGTTTTCGGATTCCTGCTTTCTAGAGCTCCGGGCGTGACACGACTCGGATATTCTGCTTCGTCTGCTTCGTCCGCTTCGTCCTTCGATCGCGGCAATGCGATCCCGTGATTCGGGCGGGGCGCTTCATCGAGGCGTCCGAGTCAGGATTCAGAAACTGAAGGCTCCATTCGTTTTACGCTGCTTTCCCCCTCCAGCTCCGCTTTGTTTGGATTTGTGCTTGTATTCTACAGGATTCCTCCTTGTACAATAACCCCACAGCCTGCGAACAACTCAGAGAATTAGGGACGCGGGCAAGGGTTTAGGGTGCAAGCGCACCCGCCGCCCCCCACCAGCTACAGACGCCGAGAGTTCGACGGTGCGAACCGGCGTATCCCCCGCGAGAGATCGCGACCGTTCCGTGCACCCCTCGTCCGGACCCGAGCGAGCGGTTGGGAGAGAGAATTCTGTCGTTTCATGGTACCCGGGTCGGTTTTGGGTACGACCTGATGTCACTGTGACGACGATAGGATTGACTTTGTTTCTGTTGCTTTCTTTTCTCCCTTTTGGGCCGCCATGCTCCCGGGGACATTTTCCTTGCGTCAATCGGGTTCGGAAAACACAAACCTCGGGCGGTTGTTCATAAGGCTAACTGCATAGCGACATGGATTAGTGAGGGACTGTGATTCCTGCCAACGTCATCGCCCGAAAAAACACCTTTTTCCAAAGTATTTTGTCGTTCGCAGCAGGGAAGTGCGGCGACGCATCATCCCACTATGATTTTCGACGCCATCACGACCACATTGAATACCACAAACCCGCTTGAAGATTTGTAACGGCATAACGGCTAAAATCATCACCCATTTTGCGCATAGCGCTCGCGCAAGAGTGTCATGTCTCTTTTAGTGTATCACGGGTTTTTGGTTTTATATATGAAAGATTTCCGTCGTTTTCAGGAGCAGTTTCTTGTGCAAGATGAGATACAGGGTGTTCGTACCACGGCACTTGGGGAAATTTGTGGTGTTGTTCTCACAGCGATCGGACATGTCAAGATTGAGCGGCGGATGATCTACCGCCCAGTGTAATTTTAGGCGCCCATAAATGATCGAATTCAATATTTTTGAGCAATTCTCCGCTGGATGAGGTGTTCGTGACTCCGTTTTTGCGTCTCCACCGTGACGGTTGTTCAGGGTACAAGGGAAGACACAATGAGCTGCTGCGATATCAGCAATCTCACAGATTTGACCAGGCAGGCTGGTCTCGTCTGTGCCAGTGATTGTGTTGATAGTGCTGCTCGCCGCTATAGCCAACCCAGGCATCCGGCGAGCTGCATCTTGGCGAATTCGTGTGAGCTATCCCTTTGTCCAGCGGTCGAAGTGTGGCTTGCGAGTCTCGGACAAGGCGCGGTGTTGCCAGTTGGTACCCGTTTACTACTGAGCCCCCAGAAGGCAGGAGTCCGATACCGTCATTGCCTGAGTATCCGCGTGTGCGGCAACCATTTCAGCGCGCGATCCGCGTTGATACGGCGAAGTGCAGCATCATAATGCAGCGAAACGTGAAGTGCCCATGCAGACGAGGTCCAATGATGAAACATTTCAGCCTCATCAGGTGCCCACCGCACGACAGCGGTTACAGGGGATAAAACCTGTTTGTTGTGTCGCCTCGCGATGTTGACAGCGGGCGATCACAGGCCACACCCAGGGGCATGTACGGGGAGGGGGGGAGAGAGCGTAACGGACGACCCACCGCCAGAATCTACGTATAGACCAGTACCAGTCAAGGCACAAGCTCCATTCTATTGCGCTCCCGTTCGCCGCCGCGGCGGAGCAACCCGCTACCGATCCGATCAAAGCAATACTTCACAGTAGTAAAAGAAAAGAAAAGCTGGACAAAGCGTCTTCTTAGGCCGAAGGTAGTCGGGTGGGTGCGCTTTATACTCCGGCTTTGTTCGGACGACGTTTGACGGAGCAGAGCACAGCGGAGCACCGTGCCAGAACAATGGAATTGTGTGCGACCGGTGTTGGACGCTATCAGTGTGCTACCGTCTCACAGCTGGCCGCGGCCGCAAGCGAGAGTGAGAAAAGTGTCGATTGCAAATTGAGATCGTTGCACTGAAAGATATAACAAAACAATTGGCTGAGGGCGCAAGAAGCGGCCGTTCAAGAGAAATTGCGCTGGAGAGCCGTCTCCCTTTCGTCTTTTCGTCGACAAGGGGCTGCGTGGACAGGGGCGAGGTGTCCCGCTCGGAGCAAAAGCGCCGGCGGCAGCAGGCGGGCTGTGTTTTCGTTTTTGGGGCATGTCGTTGCCGGGGCTGGAGGGGGGAGGGCCGGGGATGCTAGTCCACGCGACGTCAGGAGCGGGGAATCGTGTGGCGCCGACGCTAGGGAAGAAGCCACATTTGGTGAAACAGGGGATGATCTGCGACTTTAGTAACGGTAGAGTGGGTGATGTGGTTCCGTTTTCGAAGTACGTCCGTGTTCTGCCCACAATTCTGTCAGAATCATGGCCGTGATGATGGTGGGATGACCGTCGAAGAGTCCGCGGCGGCAGCCAGCAGAAAGTGGGGCTCTAGCAGATGCCCGTCAGGCTTTCGTCAATGATGCGACTTCCTCGTAGATCCTCGAAAATGTTGCCAATTCACGTGTGCTGGGGTAGGTTTGCGTTGATGAAGGCGTCGTCGCGACAAGCTCAAAGATGGAAACGGGCGTCGGGTGTCGCACTGGAACGCACGTTTGCAAAAGCATGTTCTTGGTAGGGCTGACATTTTCGCGGAGGTGAGATTTGTGACGCCTGCGTAGCATAAAGTTTGCAGCACGGCAATACGACGTCGGATCGGGGGAGCGGTCGAGATCAGGGGCGGTTGTGAGATGCGTAGAAGAGTGCGACGAGGAGCTGGAGTTGTTGTGCTAGGGGAGAAATGACAGTCCGTCCCTTCGGGATTAGTGGGTTAGGTCGGATATTTTGACGGTCCGTGGGGAGGCCCTGCTTTCGGATGAAAATGTGGCGCATGTGGCTGAGCCTAATCAGTGGCTTGCAAGCCCTGATGGTCACCAACATGAGTGATATCGAGAGAATCCGAAGAAATTACTTATATACACTAAGTCCCTTCAGAGTAGGACTTAAATATGACCTTCACCATGATCAGAATCTCGACATCCACTGACTGAAGGCTTGACTTTTCAGGAAAATGTGTGGATGGTCTATAATCTCTGTGAGTCCAGCAGCGGCTCTCTCTCAAGGGCTTCTATATTGATGCGGCGAACCCGAAGCTCGCTGAATTGTGTCCGGCGGCAAATTATTGCCCATGGTATTTCCAATATTTCAACATCTCAAGTTCAACACTGAGCATGAGAAAAGGATAGCGGGACATCTTCGCCAATTACTGATGTGCTCCCTCGAGCTACATGATGTATATCAAATTGGGTGAACCGTAATGGCCGAAATAAGTGCAACCCTATGTTCAGGCCCTCAAGATCAAGAGAGATACTGACTCCGCCGTAAGGCTTATTCCTTTGAGAAACAATAGAGGGGGCTCTTGAGCATTGAATCTGATCTATTACTTAATTGTTGACATCACCAGGTACCCATAATATCCCCCAAACACAGCATCAACCGCAATTAGGAGCTGGTGATTCGCCAATGTTCTCTGCAGTCACTTATAAGGAGGCTCCTTGTGCAAGAACCAAGGCGGGGGAGCTATCTCTTCCAAACTTGAGAGGGCCAACGCCTCCAAACAACCGGTTATAGAACGTAACGAATACCTAGACGGGTTTTGGGGACGAAAACAATAATAGTGTGGCCATTCTGAAGTGTAATTGCCATTTATCTTCCAACAGACGTGCTTTCGGCCTTGTGCTAATGTCAATCAAGCATTAGAGTCCGACACGATAAGCATCTTGTTATTCCGCGTATCCAGTAACGACAAAACCACCTGCTGGCAATCTTTCTCTCCATGGCAACCAACACGTAGATACCGAGAGACTCCCCCCCCCTTTTGTTTTCTTCTCTACGGAAACAGGATGTCCTTCCGAGGCCCGGGAACCGGGAACGACTGCGCCAATTTGATAGTCCCGGCGGCGTGGCTAGATAACACACACGGCGAGGTCCTGTCAGGTCGGTCTTTCATCGTCAGCTCTGGTAAGTTCCGATTTCGCATACGGCCATGCTGGACACCACGAAAATGTACGCCAGAAATATGACGTCTCTCAAGCTCATCATCTAAGAAAATATTTCCTGGAATTCGTGAGGTTTTCACATCCAGAAGTCGTCATTTAAGATTAGAGGACGGCATGGGAGCCACGTCTAGTGAAGTTTTGTTTGCACCATCCAGTCCAGTGAGGAAGGCAGACACTGACATAGTAATTGCTCATCAGCATCAAGAAAACAACAAAAACTACGTTCTGGCTAGTGCCGGTATACTCCGAACAAAGCTACAGCTAATTCTATAACATTCCAAGCCAGCATTCAAAGCACAACAATGTTATCGCTTGTAGCAGGTCATGACTGCAAGTGTTCCCAGCAATCTGGATCATCTGACACCCCAAATCACGACCGTGACGAAATATTTTGCAGACATTCTTTCGCATAAAAAACCTAGTTTGTCTCTGTCGCGTCTTCATCCCATCTTTGATTCATCTAGTTCGATATATGACTGTTGGCTCGTTCCTGCAGCATGCATACGGTGCCTAAGAAAGGTCACCAAGAGCGAACTGGGCGGACAAGAAGGTTCTCCCGTTCGTAGATGAAGATCCACGCCTGCATGGTAGCAATATTTCTACCCCTGAATCGAGACATGGGTTGAGTTCCCAGCCAGGATACTTTTGAGCAACTTATGGGGTGGAACCTTTGTCTGGGATTTGTGATGGACGAACTGCGCTACACGTTGCCTCTTGAATGTTGGCGCGTAACGAGTGCGCAGTACTTACTCCTTGAAAGCTTGTGTTCTTACATCCTAAGAACCAGCTGAAAAGACCAGAAACAGCTGAACTACTGCCCTGAAGTACCGACCTGCAAAACCCAGGCTCTATAATATGCGCCTTAATACTAGCGCTTACGGTTATGTCGGCGTTGAATTGCCTGCAACTATTCAGCTCCCACCAAACTGCTTCCCTATTCAAAGGTGGAAAGTTTGCCTGCATGTGGTCAGCCAAGCAGCAGAACCTTACTCGCTTCCTCTCAGCTCATGACAGAGCGGCCACCGTCCGCCTGGGTCGGACCCTTAGTTTCAGTCCGCAAACCAGCTCCGCGTAGAGGAAAAAGCTCAAATCCGTTTGTCGGGTTTCGGCTGAATTTCTGGGATGATCTTACTGGGACATCATTGAGGTCGACTTGCTGTATTTAGAACCCAGCTTTAGGTCGATTTCTCACTAACCTAGGAGGCAGACAGGAATCGTTCAGCCATCCCACAATGTCGATTATCGGTTTTTTTATTTTATTTTTGCAGGCTTTTGATTCGACCGCCCGGAACCCCGACGGCAAACAAGACCGATCTTCCTAAGATTAGAGAGATTCACCGAGACTAAACTTGCTAGAGCCCCTACGGAGCATGAAACAAAGAGAAAATGACAAAGTTTCAATACGGAAATGTCACACGAAGCCGCATCGGAATTTACAAACCTGCCATAACACATCAAACTTAGTAAATTGTGACAATACCTCCACAAATAATCGCTTCCATCACCAATTTCTCCCGCGACAGAAGCTTTGCCATCGGCATCTGCTCCGAAAATATCGGCCTTCTCTTTTATGCCAAGCTTGCAATTTCGGCTAATGAACACAAGAATCGTCAGAACATTGTGCGTATGGGGCTGAAGTTGGAAAAGACGCACGCGAGCCCCATCCCCCCCGTGATGGATCTACATGCGACTTTACAACTACAACTTGAGACTATGATCCGTCTTGTTGGTGAGGATTACGTGAAAGATCGATCTTCAGCTGAACTGATCTCGTCTTGAGTTTCCTGCCGGGTATTTATCAATACTAGCGTACAAAGTTGGCCTTCTCGTTAACGGATATCATTGATAGAAGTCGTGCCATAAAGCTCTGATCTCTTTTTAGTTCTTAGCATCAGACTCAGATCATAATTTGCTCGTTAGATATCCCACGGAGCAAGTGGAGAGTACCTACTGGATGAAGACTTCCCGTGCGTACAGCTGTTTATCTCTTGCGGTCTGGTATGCTAAGACTATCGCCTGTTGTATCCGTTCTGCAGTCTTGGAAACATGATCTTTATGGAAGTAATATTTGAGGGTGTTGACTGTGAATATTATAGTACTTGATGTCACAAACTAGTGCAGTGCAGAGTAATAGAGTCAGTATAGTTAGGGGTAGCTAAGGTTAAACATTCTTCTCTAGCCCTCTAGTCTACTAGGTAAGGGCTAGAGGGCTTATCTAGTAGTTACCTAATACCTCCCTATATTTCCTAACTCCTATAGACTTCCCTACTTAGCTTACTAAGCCCTTTTCCCTATAATATTATCCTAGCTTATAATATAATCCCCTCCCTTTAAACTAATCTACCCTTAGACTAGTTTACTTAGTAGTTACCTAGAGGGTACTTAGTACTTCTTTATAGGACTTTATAACTTTTAATTTCTATAGGTCTAGAATTTAATATCCCTCGTTCTAATTATATAACTTTTCCTTAGATAGCTAGGTAGCTTAGAGGAGTAGTTAACTAGTAGTAAGGTACTTATCCTCTACCCTAGATACTCTTATAGCTCTTATAATTAAGTATTAAGGGACTTTATAGCTTAGAGGAGTAATAAGCTAGTAATAGGGCTAATCCCCTTATTCTAACTACTCTTATAGCTTTATCTAATAGGTCTAGGACTACCTAGTAATTATCTAGATAGTTATAGCTAAGCCCCCTTATAAGGGGTACTCCTTCCTTTATAGGGTTATATTAAAATATATTATTATTTAGGCTTATTTTTATTACTTTAAATTTACCCTCTAAATTATTATATTTTCCGCTTATTATTATATTTTTAGCCCCTTTATAGGTCTAGTAAGGGTATTCTCCCTCTAGGGATAAAAAGGCTTTTATTATAATATAGGGGGTTACTAGTTATTATCTAGTAACTACTTAGTACCTCCCTATATATAGTAAAGTTAAATAAAGTTAAATAATATAATAATCTAGAGATTATCCTCCTTTTAGCTATATAAAAAGCTAGTTTTAGTATTAAGTTAAAATATATAAATATTATTTAAAATTCTACCTTATTAAAATCTCTCCTTCTTACTTCTTTAGATTTATAATATTACTACTACTATTAATAACTTACTATTAGCCTCTTACTCCCTTACTAATAACTTTATCTTAATTATTATATAATAAGTTTATTATTTTATTATCCTCTGCTACTAATACTACTAATATTATTAATAAAGCTCCCCTCCTTACTATAGGTATACTCCGGGGGTACCCCTACTATTAGTACTTCTTAATAATAGCAAAGTAAGAGCCCCCTAAGGAGGATCTTCTTAATATTAAGCTCCTTATAAGCTTAATTCTCTATTTTTAGAGTAATAGTAAGCTCCTAGTTCTTATCTAGTACTTATTTAATATTTATTTAATACTTTACTAGTTTCTAGTTTTAAATTTATTATTAATTTATTTATTTCTTAGATATCTCTACTAAATATAAGCGTTATATTAAAATAAGTAATAATAAAGCTTATATTACTATATATTTTACTTAGTATTTTCTATTTCTTATTTACTAACTTATTATAAGCTATTTATTATATAATAAGCGCTATTAATAAAATTAAACGCCTTATAAATAAGGTTAGTTCTACGCCTAACCTTTAGGCTTAGTATATTAAGAGTAAAGTAGGTCCCTAGTACCTCCCTAGTATTTTACTACTAGTATCTTATTATATTTAAGAGGAGATCCTCGCTACCTAGCTTATAATTAAAAAGGCTCTCTAAGTTAAGAAGAATAAGGCTATTATAACGCCTAAGAAGTATAAAGCTAAGGAGGCTAAGATCTCTATAGAGATAGAGAACTACTAAGTAGTTACTTTAGAGGATATAGCTAGGTATAAGTAGCGCCTCGCTAAGGGGGCTAAGAAGTAAACTAAGTTATTATATTAGTAGAATAAAGAGCTTTATTATTACTACCTAGAGTATAAGAGTATGGCTACAGGCCTAAACCAGGAAGGGTTAGAATGCTAAAACGTAGGTATGCGTAGTTATATTGAACTATTGCTTAACCTTCTAGGTCTCTAGCTTGCAGAGTTTTCTTAAGGGTATGCATGTTCACCGCTAATTCGCCGATGTTTTGCCGATAGCGTTGGCTCTGCACCCTGCACCCGCTATTGTTCCTTATATAGAGATAGAGTAGCTAGCTAATAAATAGCTAAATATATAGGATATATAAGCTAAGTATATTAAAGAAGTAAATAAGGCCTTTAATAAAGTAATAAGTTAACCTAATCTCTATTAATACCTTACTAGTACTCCTCTAGTTAGTATTTCTAACTTAAAGTAATATTATAAGGTTCTAACTACTCTATCTATTACCCTATTTATTTATTTAGGAGATAATAATATTAAGGGGGATATAACTAGTCCTAGTAAGGAGAGCGCTAGCGCCTAGTAAATATAAAATTTTTAAGAGCGCTCCTAGTAAGCTATTAATAACCTCTAAGTAGTATAATATTACCTTTAGGCGTTTTTCTAATCTCTTTTCGCCTTATTAGGGGCCTTTAGGCTAGTAAATTAAGATACCTAGCTAATATACCCTATTTCTATCTAGCTACTAGTTACCTATTAAGTTATTTATTAAATTATATAGTAATCGTAATACTTTTACTTATAATTAGGCTTTATAATTACTTTATAAGTCTATTAATATATTATATTATAGCTCTTATAAATTATCTAGTTTACTATAGCCCTTCTATTTAATAAGGTACTAATAGTTATATCTAGGGCCCCTATAGGTAACGATATAATCTACTATATAGATATTATTATTATTATTAATTAGGATATCTTATAGTAAAATAGCTAAGCTAAAAAAGGGTTCTAATTATATAAGCGTAAATATATTATAGATTTAGTATTACCTATCTACCTATAGCTTATATACCTATCCCCTATTAATTACCTATTAGATCCTAAATAGGCCTAAATATTTATTAGAAAGTTTATAAGAGGGCTACCTCTACTTAATATTTTTAGTTAAAAGTAGGACGAGGTCTCCTATAGTAAAAATAATAAGGGTCCTCCTCTAATTATAGAACTTAGTATATATTTTATTATACTTTTAAAGTAAGTTAGTAATAGCTAACCTCTAGGTAAGTAAGCTATAAATTCTCTTATATACTACTAGGACTAAAACCTTTAACTAAGGTTTAATATTATTAGGTTTATAAAGGGAATATCCTATTAGTAGTTTAGTAAGTAATATCTTAGTAGCTTTATAATAGGAGTTATTATAAATAAATTAGGCTAGGTTAAGCTATATTACCTAGTCGTCCTAGTTAATATTATAGAAAGTCCTTAAAGAGTGCTTAATACTCTAGTTCTAGCGTTCTATTTAGCTATTAGTTTAGAGATAGAAAGTAGTACTAATCTTCCTCTTAATAACTAGTAAGTAGTATACTTTAGACTAGAAGTTACTAGTAAATAGTAATCCCTAATTAGATATAATAGCTCCTAAGAGCCTAAACATAAAGAAGATATATTTAGTTAGTAGTATAGCTAACTTATTAGTAATAAGTAACTCCCTAGTAGGGATATATAGGGAGTATTTTATAAACTAGTTAATAATAATAAGAATATTATTATATAGCTTATTTATTATTATTAGAGATAGTAGTAGTTTTATAATAAAGTTAATTAATATCTATTAGAAGGGCTAGGTAGGTACTAGTAGGGGTATAAGTTTACTATATAAGAGGTAGTATCTTAGCTTCGTGCGTTAGTATATTATATATATCTTAATATATTCCTTTATATTACCCTTCTATATATTCTAGAAGAATAATTTTCTAATCCTCTTTAGTATCTTAGTAACCCCTTAGTAACCTCTAAATAATTTATTATAAAAAGCTCTAAGGACTTTATTTTAAAGTAAGTAGTTATTAGGGATATATAAGCCCTCCTAGTATCTTAGGGTATTAGTATTATCTAATAACTACTTTATACCTAATTATTCCTACTCCTTATTAATATAAAAGGGGTCTTATTATTAAGCTTTCTTAACTTATTCCTAGAGCGAGGGTATAAGTTATTCTAACGAGGTATTTAGTAGTTAGGCGCCTCGTTACTACCTAGTGCTTGCCCTCTAGATAGTAATATTATTAAAATATTATAAGAAGTCTTTTAGGAGCGAGTCCCTAGCTTTATTAATCTCTATATCCTCTAGGGTATAGTTAGGTCTCTATAATAAACTATTAGCTAGGTTATAGTAAGTTAGCTAGTATTTAATTTTAAAGTTAAATATTAATAGATCTTATAATAGCTAAGCCTAGTAGCTACTAAGTGTCTTTTTATTAGTAAGGTACTAATAACCTAAATAGTTAGTAATAAATTAGATATAATAATAAGAGTAAAGTAAGTAGTACTACTACCTTACTACTACCTCCCTAATAGCTAGTAGTTCTACCTCTAGTATATTATATTATAATTATATAGCCTTAAGCCTCTAAGATATTAATACTACTAGTCTCTATATATCCCCCTCTAACTAGCTTAGTATTACCCCTATTATAAAGTCTAATATATTAGTTTTAACTTAAATCAAGAGTATAGGATTAAAGTAGTATAATATAAGCGCTTCTATAAATAAAGCGTAGAGCTAATAGAAAGTAACTAGTACCTCCCTAGTTATTACTAGCTATCCCTTAGCTATATTAGTAAGTTAGTTAGTAAGTAAGCTATAAATCTTAGAGTAATTCTTAATAAATCTCCTATAGAACCCTATAAATCCT
The DNA here is from genome assembly GCA_036785755.1 of Colletotrichum ledebouriae. Taxonomy (NCBI): domain Eukaryota; kingdom Fungi; phylum Ascomycota; class Sordariomycetes; order Glomerellales; family Glomerellaceae; genus Colletotrichum; species Colletotrichum ledebouriae. Next base: position 29,818 of record JAVHLU010001411.1, read on the forward strand.
AGAAATTACTAAATCTCTCGTATTATAATAGGTACTAGCTACTTAGCTATTATTTAAACCCTCTTATATTCTATAGTAACTCCGTTTATTAAGACTATAAACCTAAGGAATTTAATCTCTTCCTTATAGAATTTATACTTATTAGGGTTTATATAAAGGCTATTAGCTTCTAACTAGGTAAGTACCTATCTTATAGCCTCTATATAGGAGTCTATATCGTTAGTAAAAATCAAGATATTATCTAAATATATAATATAAATAATATTAACTAGGCTTATAAGTAACTCGTTGATAAACATCTAGAAAGTAGTAGGTATATTAATAATCCTAAATAGTATAATATAATATTTATAGTAGTTATATCGTGTGCGGAATACTATTTTCTACTTATCTCCCTCCTAGATCTTTACCTAGTAATATATATCCTTAAGGTTAAGCTTAGTAAAGTACTTAGCTCTAGAGAGCTAGTTAAGGATCTTATTAATTAGAGGGAGGGGGGTATAGTTCTTAGTAATTACTTAGTTAAGCCCCTAGTAGTTTATATATAACCTTAACTTACCTCCCTTCTTTAGGATAAATAGGATTAGTACCCCTATTAAGCTTACTAATAGGTAGATCTATCCCTTCTATAGAGCCTTATAGATATAGTCCCTTAACCTTTCTAACTCTTTCTTAGCTAGTAAGTAAATAAGCTTAAATAGGGGCTTAGCTCTAGGCTCTAGGTTAATAGGGTAGCTCCTAGTAGCCCTAAACTCTAGCGTAGTTCCTATTAGGTTAATATTAAATACCTTATTAAAGTCCTAGTACTCTAGCGGGATATTAATTTTAATCCCCTTAGTATCCTTAGGGTCTTAGGTATCCTCCTAGTAGTTAGTAGTTAATATATAGTTAACTTATAGTACCCCTATAAGTATTACTCTCACTTTATTTTTAATATACCTAAGTTCTTTTATAGTTATAATAAGATAGATACTCTTCTTATATAGGAGAAAGGTCTAGCTTAACTCCCTCTTATTAAGGTTAGAGTACTCTGCTATATACTAAGGGATCCCTAGGATAGTATTATAATTATTACTATTACTAACCTTAAAATTATATAAAGCTATCCGCTATATACCTATATTATTAGTTATTTAAGTTACTAACTTGTATATATTATAATTAGGTCCCTTAGATACTTATATTCCCCTAATAAGTTCTAACGTATTAGCCTCTAGTTAGGTATTAGTTATAATCCTCTAGTCTATAATATTCTTATTAGCCCTATAATTAATAA
>JAVHLU010001412.1:0-31092 GCA_036785755.1 Colletotrichum ledebouriae
AGGTAGAATATTTATTAGACCTTTATAATATATAAGGGAAGCTAATAAGATAAGAGGAGTTAAATAATTTAGAGGTTATAGCCCTTTTTATATTTATAATTAAGGGCTACCCTTATAGTATTTATACCCTAATCTATAAGCTAGCTTAGTAACCTAGGAAAGAAATTAATAAAGCTTTTATAAAGCTTAAAAGAGAAGAGGCGAAGAATCTCTAGGATATTACTAGGGCTTTCTTTCTACTAAACTATAGTAATTATTACTAGGCTGCGATTTTTATAGACTAATTAACTAGCTACTACTTCTATTATAACTCTATATAAGACTAGAATAGTAATTAGCGCTTTATTAAGGCTATATAGGACCTTAATATGTAGTATTATAAGATAGGAGCCTCTCTATAACTCTAAAAGCTCCTATTAATTAATACCTATATAGTTAATTTAGTTTAGTAGAGGGATAGATTTATATATAGTCTCTAATATATTAAATAGGCTAGAGCTCTAATATAAGAAGGATTACTATTTCTACGTTTTAGTAGTATAATTTTAAGCAATAGTATATTATTCTCTAACTCTGAAATCCCCTTAGTTACTTAATATATATTTATAATTACTATAGAGTTCTATAACTTAACTATTAATAATAATATAGCTCTATAAGATACTTTATTAAGCTAAGAAGACTTTAAGAAAGCACCTTTCTTCCCTTTATACCCTCCTACTCCTTTACCTATAAATAATAATATAATAGACTTTAGAAATAATAATAATATTACGCTATTTCCTATAGTAGATATTCCTTAACCTATTTATAAATTATTAGTATTATCTAGGTTTATTCTATTTAAAATACTAGATAATAAGCTTAAATACCTTAGATATTAGCTTTAGTTATAGTTTTTATAGACGCTAAGTTATAATATAACTATTAAGTAATACCTAAGAACTATACTTATAAATATATTATTATATCCTAAGAAGCTTAGTCCTTTAAATAAGTATAATTATAACTATATAGATTATATCTAGTAGAGGGTCGACTAATAGGATTAGATCGAGTAGAATACACCTAAGGGAGCGTATTATTATAACTTCTCACGCCTAGTATAATAAGGCAGGTAGTTTTAGCTATACTAAGGATTAGAATAAGATAAGGAGTATAATAAAGAGGAAGAGGTAATAAAGCTATTATTAAGATATAACTTATAATAGAAGATAGTTAAACCTAAGGGACCTTCTTAATAATAAGATTACTTATTTAGAAGACGTTATTAATAGATTAGATCTATAAATAAAGTTTATTTATTATTTTTATAAAGTAGTTTTATTTATTTTTAAGACTCTCCTTTATAATATTATAAAAAGTTTTAAGGGGATAATTAGAATAGAATAGGATAGACTTAGCTATATAACCTTTAGAAAACTCCCTTAGTATATAGACCTATTATAAGAAGACTATAGAGTAGAGTATAAAAGAGAGGAGCGTAGTAGATAGAAGGATAGTATAGATATTATTACTATTAGTACCTTAATAACCCTATACCTCGTTTTTTAATATTTCTTAGTAAATCCGCGCCTGATTTAGATAATCTCTTTTAATTAGATCTGCGAATTATTCTATATATCTTTTAAGCTTACTCTTAATATTCTTACCTATTTATAGGTAGAGCTATGTTATTTATTATCTTTCTAGTTCCTATTAGTTCTAGCCCTTTCTAGTATCTAGTAGATAGCTCTATATAATTTTAAGATTAGTAATAGTAATAGTTATAATACTATCCTAGGGATCCCTTAGTATATAACGGAGTACTCTAATCTTAATTAGAGGGAGTTAGGCTAGACTTTTCCCCTATATAAGAAGAGTATTTACTTTATTATAACTATAAAAGAACTTAAGTATATTAAGAATAAAGCGAGAGTAATACTTATAAGAGTATTATAAGTTAATTATATATTAACTACTAACTACTAGGAGGATACCTAAGACCCTAAGGATATTAATAGAATTAAAATAAATATCCTACTAGAGTATTAGAACTTTAAGAAGGTATTTAATATTAACCTAGTAGGAATTATACTAGAGTTTAGGATTACTAGAAGCTACTCTATTAACCTAGAGCCTAGAACTAAGCCCCTATTTAAGCCTATTTACTTACTAGCTAAGAAGGAGTTAGAAAAGTTAAAGGATTATATCTATAAAGCCCTATAGAAGGGATAGATTTACTTATTAATAAGCCTAATAAGGGTACTAATCCTATTTATCCTAAAGAAGGGAAGTAAGCTAAGGTTATATATAGATTACTAGGGGCTTAACTAAATAATTACTAAGAACTATACCCCCCTCCCTCTAATTAATAAGATCCTTAACTAGCTCTCTAGAGCTAAGTACTTTACTAAGCTTAACCTTAAGGATATATACTACTATATAAGGATCTAGGAGGGAGATAAGTAGAAGATAGTATTTTATATATAATATAGCTACTATAAATATTATATTATATTATTTAAGCTTATTAATATACCTACTATCTTCTAGATATTTATTAACGAGTTACTTATAAGCCTAGTTAATATTATTTATATTATATATTTAGATAATATATTAATTTTTATTAATAATATAGACTCCTATATAGAAGCTATAAAATAGGTACTTACCTAGTTAGAAGCTAATAGCCTCTATATAAGCCCTAATAAGTATAAATCTTATAAGGAGGAGATTAAATTCCTTAAGTTTATAGTCTTAATAAATAGAGTTATTATAAAATATAAGAAGGTCTAGGTAATAGCTAAGTAGCTAGTACTTATTATAATACGAGAGACTTAGTAATTTCTAAGATTTATAGGGTTCTATAGGAGATTTATTAAGAACTACTCTAAGATTTATAGCCTAGTTACTAACTAACTTACTAATATAGCTAAGGGATAGCTAGTAATAACTAGGGAAGTACTAGTTACTTTCTATTAGCTCTATACTTTATTTATAGAAGTACCTATACTATACTATTTTAATCCTATACTTATAATTCGAATTAAAACTAATATATTAGACTTTATAATAGGGGTAATACTAAGCTAGTTAGAGGGGGATATATAGAGACTAGTAGTATTTATATCTTAGAAGCTTAAGGGTATATAATTATAATATAATATACTAGAGGTAGAACTACTAGCTATTAAGGAGGTAGTAGTAAGGTAGTAGTACTACTTGCTTTACTCTTAGTATTATATCTAATTTATTACTAACTACCTAGGTTACTAGTACCCCGCTAATAAAAAGATACTTAATAGCTACTAGGCTTAGCTATTATAAGACCTATTAATATTTAACTTTAAAATTAAATACTAGCTAGGTTATTATAACCTAGCTAATAGCTTATTATAGAGGCCTAACTATACCCTAGAGGATATAGAGATTAATAAAGCTAGGGACTTACTCCTATAGGACTTTCTATAACGCTTTAATAAAACTACTATCTAGAGGGTAGGTACTAGGTAGTAATAAAATACCTAACTACTAAATACCTCGCTAGAATAACTTATACCCTTACTCTAGGAATAAGTTAAGAAAGCCTAATAGAAGGACCCCTTTGATATTAATAAGGAGTAGGAATAATAAGGTATAAAGTAGTTATTAGATAATACTAATACCCTAAGATATTAAGAGGGCTTATATATCCCTAATAACTACCTACTTTAAAATAAAGTCCTTAGAGCCTTTTATAATAAACTATCTAGAGGTTACTAAGGGGTTACTAAGATATTAAAAAGGATTAGAAAATTATTCTTCTAGAATATATAAAAGACTAATATATAAAACTAAGATACTACCACCTATATAATAAACCTATACCCCTACTAGTACCTAGCTAGCCCTTCTAATATATATTAATTAACTTTATTATAAAACTACTACTATCTCTAATAATAATAAATAAGCTATATAATAGTATTCTTATTATTATGAACTAGTTTATAAAATACTCCCTATATATCCCTACTAAGGAGTTACTTACTACTAATAAGTTAGCTATATTACTAACTAAATATATCTTCCTTATATTTAGGCTCCTAGAAGCTATTATATCTAATTAGGGATTACTATTTACTAGTAACTTCTAGTCTAAAGTATACTACCTACTAGTTATTAAGAGGAAGATTAGTATTACTTTTTATCCCTAAACTAATAGCTAAATAGAATACTAGAACTAGAGTATTAAATACTTTTTAAGGACTTTCTATAGTATTAACTAGGACGACTAGGTAATATAGCTCGACCTAGCCTAATTCGTTTATAATAACTCCTATTACGAAGCTACTAAGATATTACTTACTAAGCTACTAATAAGATATTCCCCTCGTAGACCTAATAATATTAAACCCTAGTTAAAAGCTTTAGTCCTAGTAATATATAAGAAAGTCTATAGCCTACTTACCTAGAGGTTAGCTATTACTAACTTACTTTAGAAGTATAATAAAACCTATAGTAAGTTCTATAATTAGAGGAGGACCCCTATTATTTTTACTATAGGAGATCTTATATTACTTTTAATAAAAAATATTAAGTAGAGGTAGCCCTCTTATAAACTTTCTAATATATACCTAGGCCTATTTAGGATCTAATAAGTAATTAATAGAGAACGAGCGTATAAGCTATAGATTAATAAAAAGTACTAAGTTTATAATATTTTTATACCTATATAATTAGAACCCTTCTTTAGCTTAGCCGTTTTACTATAAGATATCCTAATTAATAATAATAATAACGTTTATGTAGTAGACTATATCGTTACCTATAGGGGCCCTAGATATAACTATTAGTACCTTATTAAATAGAAGGGCTATAGCGAACTAAATAACTTATAGGAGCTATAACGTAACGTATTAATAGACTTATAAAACGATTATAAACCCTAATTATAAGTAAAAGCATTATAATTACTATATAATTTAATAGATAACTTAATAGGTAACTAGTAGTTAGATAGAAATAGAGTATACTAGCTAGGTATCTTAATTTACTAGCCTAAAAGCCCCTAATAAAGCGAAAAGAGATTAGAAAAATGCCTAAAGATAACTATATACTATATAGAGGTTATTAGTAGCTTACTAAGAGTGCTCTTAAAAATTTTATATCTACTAAGTATTAGTACCCTCCTTACTAAGACTAGTTATATCCCCCTTAATATTATTATCTCTTAAATAAGTAAATAGGGTAATAAATAGAGTAATTAGAACCTTATAATATTACTTTAAGTTAGAAATACTAACTAGAGGAGTACTAATAAGGTACTAATAGAGATTAGGTTAACTTACTACTTTATTATAAGCTTTATTCGCTTCCTTAGTATACTTAGCTTATATATCCTATATATCTAGCTACTTACTAGCTAGCTACTCTATTTCTAAGTAATAGTAATAGAGCTCCTTATACTACTTATATAATAACTTAGTTTACTTCTTAGCTTCCCTAGTAACGCGCTACTAATACTTAGCTATATCTTCTAAAGTAACTACTTAATAGTTCTCTATCTCTATAGAGATCTTAGCCTCCTTAGCCTTATACTTCTTAAGTAATATAATAGCCTTATTCTTTTTAATTTAAAGGGCTTTCTTAACTATAAGCTAAGTAGCGAGGATCTCCTTTTAAAATATAATTAGATATTAATAATAAAGTACTAGAGAGGTACTAGGGAGCTACCTTATTCTTAGTATATTATACCTAAAGGTTAAGCTTAGAACTAGCCTTATTTATAAGGTATTTAATCTTATTAGTAGCATATATTATATAATAAGTAGCTTATAGTAAGTTAGTAGATAAGGAATAGGGAAATACTAACTAAAACTTATAGTAATATAAGCTTTATAATTACTTATCTTAATATAATACTTATCCTTAGTAGAAGTATTTAAGAAATAAATAAATTAATTAGAAATTTAAAACCTAAAACTAGTAAAATATTAAATAAATATTAAATAAGTATTAAATAAGAACTAGGAGCTTATTATTACTCTTAAAATAGAGAATTAAGCTTATAAGGAGCTTAATATTAGAGAGATCCTCCTTAGGGGGCTCTTACTTCGCTATAGCTAGGAGGTACTAGTAATAAGGGTACCCTTAGAGTATACTTATAATAGGGAGGAGAGCATTACTAATAGTATTAGTAATATTAGTAATAGAGGATAATATAATAATAAATTCGGTATATAATAATTAGGATAAAGTTATTAATAGGGGAGTAGGAGGCTAATAGTAAGTTATTAGTAGTAATAGTAATATTATAAATCTAAAGAAGTAAGAAGGAGAGATTTTAATAGGGTAAAATTTTAAGTAATATTTATATATTTTTAATTTAATATTAAAACTAGCTTTTTATATAGCTAAAAGGAAGATAATCTCTAGATTATTATATTATTTAACTTTATTTAATTTTACTATATATAGGGAGGTACTAAGTAGCTACTAGATAATAACTAGTAGCCCCCTATATTATAATAAAGGCCTTCTTTATCCCTAGAGGGAGAATACCCTTATTAGACCTATAAAGGGGCTAAAAATATAATAATAAGTAGAAAATATAATAATTTAGAGGGTAAATTTAAAGTAATAAAAATAAGCCTTAATAATAATACGTTTTAATATAACCCTATAAAAGAAGGAGTAACCCTTATAAGGGGGCTTAGCTATAACTATTTAGATAACTACTAAGTAATCCTAGACCTATTAGATAAAGCTATAAGAGTAATTAGAATAGGGGGATTAGCCTTATTACTAGCTTATTACTCCTCTAAGCTATAAAGTCTCTTAATACCTAGATATAAGAGCTATAAGAGTAGCTAGAGTAGAGGATAAGTACCTTCCTACTAGTTAACTACTCTTTTAAGCTATATAGCTATTTAAGAAAGAGTTATATAGCTAGAATAAGAGATACTAAATTCTAGATCTATAGAAACTAAAAGTTATAAAGTCCTATAAAGAGGTATTAAGTATTCTCTAGGTAGCTACTAAGTAAATTAGTCTAAAGGTAGATTAGTTTAGAGGGGGGGGATTATATTATAAGCTAGGATAATATTATAGGGAAAAGGGCTTAATAGGCTAAGTAGGGAAGTCTATAGGAGTTAGGAGATATAAGGAGGCACTAGGTAACTATTAGATAAGCCCTCTAAGCCCTTACTTAGTTAACTAGAGGGCTAGAGAAGATTATTTAACCTTAGCTATACCTAACTATACTAACTCTATCACTCTGCACCGCACTAGTTTGTGATAAAAAGCTTAGCTAATAACAAACATTCAGACGGATTGTATTAAGTAGCTAATTAATCAGGGCACCTTAGTCAGTCATATGATCATAGTAAGTTATTCTTTATTCGTAGTTTCATTATGAATTCTGTTTTAATTCTATTTTTATGCCGAAACCCATCCGTCGATATCCTATTTTGATCGTAGTCTGCCCCCTATTCCTGGCAACTGATACGTGTCCCGTTGACTGTGCTTTTCCAATGTGTCCATCAGTCTTTGCCGTTATCGATGTGTGATGCTATACTCTTTCCGAGGCCGATGGCCTTTTTTAAACGTAAAGCGCTTGGGGCTTGGCTTGGCTTTAATACTCCTTCTGCTCAAACCATGCTTCTGACCTTCCTCGGCCTAAGACCTTCTATTTTCCATTTCTTAGCAGCCGTGTCGTTCTTCTCGCCATATCCGTTCTCGATGGCCTCCAGGCTGTGCCCTCTTGTCTCAACCATGATTAGAGCCGCCACGATGGTGGTGAAGAGTGAGCAGCCTGCAAAAAGAAAATATGCTCCAAAGGAAGACTTTGCAATCAGCATAGGGGTCGTTAGTGCCACAACATAGTTGGCAAACTAAGATCTTTGTGTCAGTCGACCTCGAAACTTCGTTATACGTCATACAAGTGATTTAGGTGCAAGGAACCTACCCAGTTCGAGGCTTGAGCCAGACTTGACGCACTGCTTCTCGTCTTTCTCGGCAGACTCTCCACCAAAAACGTGCGAATGCCGATTGCCCACGTGCCGCTGTACACAATGGCGAAGAGGTACACCGACACAATGACAACCCATTTTCCAGCACCTCTGTCCGCATGTACCTTGCGGGCTGCATAAAGAGACCCCATCAACACCATCAGGGCGGTAATCAACGTCCCGCCTAGGATAGTTGATGTCTTTCGCCCCCATCTGTCTGCCAGGAATGTCGCGGGGATGGTTGCAGCGATAATCACCAAGGCAGACACACCAGAAGCTAGGAATGTGGCTTGTTCGCCATTCAAACCGGCTTGGGTGAAGATGATAGGGGCATAATACAGCACTCCGTCGATTCCGCTCCACTGCTGCATACCGAGCAAGAAACAAGCGAAAAGAGTTCTGCCCCTGTAAGGAGCTGAGAAAGCTTCACGAAAGCCGGCAAACGCTTGCTTCAGAATTTCCAAGACGGGTGCGCCTGGGTCGTGCTCTTCATTGGAAGAAAGCTCCAGCATCTCCTCCCCTTCTTTCTGGTCTAGACCCAGACGTCGAACGATGGAACGAGCTTCATCGGGTCTCCCTTTCGCAAGAAGCCATCGAGGAGAAGGAGGAACGATCCAGTACGTAGTTGAGAAGAGAAAGCCAAGGAAAGAAGCTATGGCGAGAGGCAGACGCCAGGCCACAGTCGGCATTCCAAACCGTGCAGTTCCATAGCCTGAACAAGAATTAGTGCGCGGCCGTCTGGCGAGGAGCATTACTTGTGATAACATACACATAAAGTACCCAGTCACTATCCCGGTGACGATGGCAAACTGCGGCAAGGCGGTCATGATGCCACGAATGCGGGCAGGCGATATTTCAGATACTTGAACATAGACGTTGCTCAAGAACATCCCTTCGCCTATGCCCTTGATAAGTTGTCCAAGAATGAAGACTCCCAGGATAGGTGAAGCGCACTCAATACCGGTACCGCAGCCGTAGATGAAAGCACCGAGCGCGAACAAGCGGACGTGGCCGAACCGGTCGGCCATGACGCCGGAAACAAGTGCCGATAACGCGCCCGGGATGAGAACGGCTGAGACGATGACTCCGTGTATCGTGGGGGAAAAATCACCGAACGTCTCCCGGAATGATGGCATTGTTGTTACGGGGCCGATGCTTCCCGTGTCGAGCCTAGGTCATGAGATCTTGTTAGTAAGGGTTCCTTCGCAGACATGTCGGGAAAAGAATGTGCAGACCCGAAGAGCATGGCGACGCATGATGAGATAACGCTGGCTCTCACGTACAGAGGAACAGGAAAAAGCTTCATTTCGATAACAACACGAGTTGCAAATCAGCCTTGTTTCTTTGAAGAAGCGAAGATTGGTTTCCCAATTTGCACAGGGCTTTTGAGCAGTTCTCATCAGTTATCTCAAACAAAGGCCGGTGGGTGAAAATTGGGTTTCTGCCCAACGCCGCATGCCGCGGCGCTTCGCAATACCCGATTCATCGAAACCCACTTATAGAGTTTTGCGTTAGGGCGTGATAGTTTGCCAAAAATAATTAGGATTTAGGCTAAGTTATAGAGCTACTAGTCAGCCAAAAAAACAAATATTCTAATTCTTTCGAGGGACTATACCTTATTAGGCCTAAATTTTAGCTTATATAAGAGGTACCTATTCTAGCTAGATTTATATATTATCCCCCCCCCCTACTTAATAGGTATTTCCCTTAATAGGGGTATAAATCATAAAAAGGCAGCTTTTTACTAATTAAGTATAGGAGTCGATTAGTAGCTAATTTAATAAATAATTAAGGAAGTTACTACTAATATAAGCGCGCGCTATAATAGATCGATATACTAAAAGCGTTATTACTACTATAATAGTTAGTATTATTACTAAAGAGGACTTTTAGGCTAACGACGAGAGGGTTAATAAGCGCACCCTTCCTAGGAAGTATACTTATAATATATAGTATAACTTCCTATAGGTTACTATAGCTATCGCAAGGGACTTCCTTAATAATATTAACGTTAAGTTTCAAGAGTTATTCCGCTTTATAAAAGTAGAGTTCTCCTTACTTATAAACTAGCTATATAAGAGGGACCTTATTATTAATACCTAGTTCTAAACTACTAAATAGAAAGTATTAATCTTCTTATATATTATTAGGTAGTTAGTAATATAATAAAATACTACCTCTTAATTTAAAATATCTTAGAATATAGTATTAAAGACGTTTAGGATTATACTAGAGGCTATATATATTCTATATTAATACTTCGTAAAGCTACCCGATCTATTATATATCTTAGAGGAGGTTAAATATAATAAGGAGAGGGCTTAGTTTAATAGGTATATTAGAGTAATAAATAGGATATTTATCCCTACCTATATCCCTATAGATAATTAGTAATAATTCTTTAATTAGAAGGGGTAATTAGCTTAAAATATACTTATAATAATAAAGTTTAACCTCACTTTTATATATATACTTATAGGTATAGAGGGTTATATTAATAACTTAACCTTATTTAACTATATATTAGCCTAGTCTTTTAAGATACTAGATAGGAGGTATTACCTTATTAATATAAGCTTCTAGTAGGATCTTAAGGGTATAATAATACTATTTAATAGTAAGAGGTATTAACTAAAAGATTATAATAAGGGGATATTATAGCTATAAAGTAGGAAGGAGTTATTTAACTTATACTATATAAGGCTAAGGATAATAGTAGAGAGGGTATTTAAAGTACTAAAGAGGGTATTTATAATCCTTTAAGGTAGCCCACTAGAGTATAACTTCGCTATATAAATCTAGATTATTTATATAATAACTAGGCTATATAACTTTATTAAAATTATAGAGAGGGAGTAGAAGAAAGTAGAGGATAAACCTAATAATATTAATATTAAAAAATTTCTTAAAGTTATATAGATAAGAATAGATAAGTTAGTAGGTAAAAGAAAGGGCTTAGATCTGCGTTTTTAGTTATTAATTTAATACTAGGAGTAGTAGTAGAAGAAGTTAGAGGAGGAGGAGTAATTAATAGAGGTAGTTATTAGGTAATTAGTACTAGAGGTAATAAGGCTATAACTACTATTATTCTACTACTTTTAAGGATTCTACTACCTATTTTTTAAATACTACCTTATTTTAATAAGACTAATAAGACTTTTTTTTAGCGCTAAAGTTAGGATTTAGTAGGCCCCCCTAAAATCTAAGTATTCTTATTAAACTAAAAATATTTAAGGTTTCCTAGCCCCTCTTAATCTCTCTAACTACCTTAGGTCGACTTATCTCTATTACTAGCCTTATTAGCCTCCTCCTCCTCCTCCTCTAAGTTTAATATATCGCTACTATTATTAAATCTACCCCTACGACTCCTATTACTTATAATATTATTATTCTATAAGTATAGGAGCTTTAATCTCTTTAATAACGCGTTAAATACTAAAGCTTAAATAGGGTTATATTTAAAATAGCTTGCTACTTTTAAAATACCCTTATCCCTAAGCTAATAACTAAATAGGGTATTATAAGCTATAATTATACTTATAATCACCTCCTTACTTATTAGGTAGGTAAAGTAGGTTATTCCTTCCCGAATTATAGCTATAACCTCGTTATAGAGTATCTTTTTTACCCGCTATAAAGCAGCTTATTTATTAATTAATTAACTACCTCTAAAAGTATTAAGGGTATTATTAGCTAGGCCTAGGCTTAAAGAGGTATTATCTAGATTAAAGTTAGCTACCCTCTGCTTATAAGGCTATAGAGTTAGATTAACTAATATATTATCGTTATTATTATTAACTAGCTAAGTACTTAACTCTCTAACCTTTATAATATTATTACTAGTTAGTCTTATACTAACCTAGATCTTATTATATAAGCTTTAGATATATAATATCCTATAGATCTAGAGGCTAGTATAGGTTTTATTCTTTATATACTAATTATCCTATACTAACTCTATTATAGTAATTTAACTAGTCTTATTATTATATAAAGAGCCTAACTTATTAACGAGGTTAATAGCTTATTTATACCTCTATAAGATATTATTATACTTTACTATAAGGTTATTAATAGTAAACTAACTATTTAGGTAGGTATTTCTTATCTTTAGAAGGATCTTAACTATTACTAACCTTAATACTATCTTCTTATTACTTATTATAAAGAGGGCCCCCTGCTATTATAACGCTAAATAGTACTTAAAAAACCGCTTTATATACTACTTAGTCTATATTACTAGGGGTCGCCGCTTCTACTTCGCTACTATAGGTAAGGGATTCGAGGCCTTATTATTAACTTAGCTATTAGGTTAGGTATTAAAGGGATTAACGTTATTATCGTCGTTATTAATAGGTTAGGTACCTAGCTAAGTACTTAGCCTAGGATCGTTAGTATAGTTACTAGCTATTTCGCTATTATCCTTATTAAAGGAAACTTATAAATAACGTTATTATTAAGCAGGCTAGTAATAACTATCTACTAACTACTACCCCCTATTATAATATCGCTATTACTATCTTATACTAAAGGTTAGGTAGTAAAAGGAAGTTTTAGATATTAGCTATATTTATAAGGGGAAGTAGGGTTACTAGCAAGCTCCGGGCCCTTAATAGGAGATATAAGTGCTTATTTCGCTTATATATAGTACTTTAGCGCTAACCTATACTATAGATCTACCCCCTCGAAGTAGCGAAGTCACCCTTAATTATTTACCCTCTAATTATTTTTGGCAAACTATCACGCCCTTATCGTGACTTTCGGGTCCGTAGGGATCCACATTCAGTGCCGATAGGGTCCATTGGCATTACAAGAGTTGCCCAATTCGGAAACTTTGGCGACCGAAGACGGCGCCGGGCACGGGACGGTGCATGTGCATGGTGAGTTGTCTTGGACATAAGCTGCGTTGCAGCCGCAGCGTGAGACGCACATGGCAGGTTTTCTAAGCAATCATCGCGAATGGCCCAGGTGCTTGAGTTGTTGGGGAAATTTAGGCGGGTCCAGAACTCTGCGGTTCTCGGGTCAGAACATACGTGTTATCGGCGTGGTTGCTCCTAGGCCTACTAGTGGCTTTTTTGTTTCATTTCGCAACTGGGCATTTAGGTCGGGCTTGTTCAACTTGGGGCTTCTGTTCTTCGTCTCAGCGGAATAATTGTATCCATCTTTCATCATTTAGTAGGGTTTGATCTCACTCTGCGCAACGGTTCATTTTCAAGTTGATCGGCTCATCATGGATACTGACAATTCTTAGCAGGAGATTGAACTTCTTCAACAGTCCCAAAGGATTTGGAGCGGGAACAAGGATGAACTTGACTTATCCAGCGTGATCTGTATCACCAGACCAGAAGATCAAATGTCTTTTCGAAAAGAGTAATTGGCGAAACTTCAGAGCGATTCATGTTGAAAACTTGAACTATCAACAATTTCTGATTTAACAGATTTCCACCAGAACTGTGAATCATTGCGAAACTTCTCATGTTTAAATCGAAAGCTCCCATAAGTAGTGCTTCTTGACCAGATTAGAGTCCAAAGAGTGGAAAACAAGAACCTTCCTTCTAGTGTGCTCTTCAGTTCAAGTCGGCCCAAAATATGTATTTTCATATGCTGTTAAGACGACAAGGCGTTTTCTAGATCAATTTCTTCTCGCCTTCCTGGTGTTCGTCTTAATTTACTGTTCATGTTTACGATTGCGTTTTTGCAGTCTCCTTTTCAGTGGGCTTTCTACCATAAACGCAGTAACTAGGAAACGGTTAGCACGTATTCGTCAAAATGAGCCGTTGTGGGCTTACATGGGCCAGTACGCATGGATTGACCCATCATTAAGGTCCTTTCGCACGCTGGTCAAAAAGACAAGAACTTCCTCTCGCGTCCATTCGTGCGCTCTTGTAAATAAGGCCATGGTGAACCCCTCGAGGCCATTGCAGAAGTTCTCGTTAGCCCAGATTCCTAACTCCTTGTACTTCCGGTCTTTAGGCCAAGAATTAGCAGGCCACTTGTACACATTCATTCGCACATCGAGATATCCAACTTCTTCCATGATGGCGACCAGTGGGGGAATCTTCTGGAAGGGCCTCCCAAGTTTAACCGAGGCCTCATACATGAGGTCAGTGCACTTCGAGAGCGAAGAATCGGGCTTCAAGGTTCCATCATCCGAGTAAGTGAAGAGATCAGCCTCCTGAAGTTCGAAGTATCCTCCTGGGGTGAGATGGCTGACGCCTTTGTTAATGACGTATTCTCCGATGGTCATGGCTGCAGCTGTGCAGGTCTAGCATTGTAGATAACTTACTCATAAGCTTTCTTGAAATATGCCCTCCAGTCGCTGACTGAAGAGTTCATAGTCCGACTGTGTATGTAGTCAAACGGCTTTGAATACGTCCACTCCTCCTCCTCCAAATCGTCGATCTCAAACCTCACATTGGGAGGTACGCTTTGGATGGTTAGAAAGCTTCATTCCACTCAGGCTAAGTCCGAGGGTGAAATGAGACTTACAATTCCGGCATTGAAGGTGACAGATCGATTCCCAGAACCTGACGAATAAGTCAGCAGAGTATCATGGCACTAGCATCAATAATTCTGACGTCGGCCTCAGGGTGTTCCTCGCCGAATTCGACTGCCCAAATTCCACTACCGGTGCCAATATCAAGAACGCGGTTGACTTTGGAGTCTACTTCATTCGGCGGAGCTAGGCCCAATTTGTTGTCAAAGGTCAGCAGGAACAGGTTGTGTTGTAGATCTAGTCATTTCGCGGATCAGTCTCGTTTTCACATTCCAGGGGTTTTGCTACGGCTTTACCTAGCCGATCGTTCTCTCTTTCGTCATTCGGCATATTGTATTCTGCAAAGTTAGGACCAAGTTAGGACCACGAACTCGAAATAGTTCTTGAATGCATCATTCAACTTACTGCCGTCCTTGTACCGATGATATGTCCTCCCATTCTCGAAGCGAAAGTCGTAGATAGAGCTACGTACACTGGTGCTTGAGGATGCGACGTTCTGGACGCACTGGTTAATAGGAGATGGGAAAGAGGAAGCTCGTACTTCATACCGCCCCAAACTCAGAAGCGTTGTCATCTGTCAACTGCGAATTCCTCCAAGTCAGTTTGATGTCTACGGAACATGACCGGATTCAGATGCTCAGCCTACTTCTTCGGGAACCAGCTCAACTGGGTTGTTGGCTTGTTCAGGTGGCTCATTGGCTCGAGCTGTCGCAGACTCGTCGTTATCGCCGCACATGATGATTGATGTTTGAGTCCTGAAAAATACAGAGAGGAAAGGAAAATCTCGTCCTATTTACCCCTCTTCTTGGCTGGAGACCGTTATGCAGGTTGGCGGCACGTAAGGCGAGTCCAGGGGTGCCCGTGGAGAATGCACTATCCAAATGTTGAGAAACAGCGCGTCAATCGGAACGTTAATGCTGGAACGAGAATTTGCGTGTAATACCGGTCTTTTTGTTGTGCCAATGAGTGGTTGGTTGAATGCTTGAAGTCAGTACCCCGGTTCTTTGGTGGCAGTATGAGATTCGACTCGAACTGATGTTCTCATACAAAGCCACCCCGACTGGATCGGGACGGGCCGCACACAGCAAGCAAAAGCCCGGATCCGAGTACCCCCACTCAAGGCCGGATCAAGTTCCGCTACAAGTTTGAAGCTCAGCAGAATCCTTGAGATTGATTTACGTGTTTGAGAAGCTGCAATAGCCTGCGTCGCGGAGATAACATGCTGGCGGCCTCATTTACAAAAGCAGTAAGCGAATGCGACGCTAAAGCTCGCCTGTCAGCAGGGCCAAGACACAACAAACGGCAGCTGATGCCCTGCGGTTGGTACTCTGCCACTTTCCTCCTTCAAACTTGTGCGTCTTTCGATGCATCATGGCGACTCCAGAGATCTTCGGGTACGATCGGGACGAAGTCGCGCAATGTTTAACGACTTACTACTCGACACTGGCCCGCGCATGCTATTTTTCTGCTTCCGATATCCAATCGCCGCCACCCAACGGTTGGAGCGACTCGGAGCTTGACATCGACGCGCTCCGAGCCCTCCGACGTTCCGACAAGGTCATCGACCTTCTGCGCCACGTTCCATACATAAGACCTTACAAGAACGGCGATCAATTAGTCCAATGGCCGATATTCGTTCGCTGTAGGAACATTCGATATCTACGTGACGATGGAGACTTCACAAGGTGGTCAGCTCGCGGTAATGATGGTCTGGATCAGCTGGCGAAACTTCCGTTTGACCAAACCCCGGCAGGGCCCATGGATCTACCTCCCAATGTTGTGGCTCTTGGCCGTGGCTACGGGTTCAGTGACTTCGGCTCACCCTGGTGGCTCGTCGACTGCGAGACAGGCATGTTAACACCGTACACGTCAGGCACGGGAACAACCGACAAGCCTTGGCAAACGTCGCAACGCAGTCCCACAGATTTCTTTGAAGAAATCTGTTTTTACCTGAAGACCAAAACCATCATTGCGCTTCCTCCAGTCGAAGGCCTCGAGCCGGAGATCATGGGCTCCGAGGGCGATCAGCAGGCTGGCATTAGGCGGGAGTTGCAACGGACATATGAAGCGCGAGGGTGGTCGAATTTCGAACAAGATTCTCCTACTTGGCGCCGTGAAGAATGCTGCGACGCGCTGAAGCAGTTTCGCATCGCGCTGCTTGAGGCGGACAAGAAGAAGAAAGCGTACGAGGCCAATTTTGACGATCCAGAAGATGGAGATTATACCGATTTCGACCCAGATGCGGGGAGCGAAGCAAGCCTATCAGAGGGCAAGAGCGAGGAAGAGGACACCACGACGGGAAACGAGGATATTTCCATTGATGTCTCGCGTGAAGAACTTGCCGAGGTTTGGGCAGATCTGGACGAGCCCGAATACACGATGATTGATGAAGAGTTGAAGGAAGAAGGCATCCCGCATTCCTTTGCTTTCCCATCTCGTCCGCCGCAGCGACTAGCTAGAGCCCCACGACCTGAAAACACCGTAGCTGAGGTCACTCATGCGATTTCAGGGACCTCTCCAGGCCCCAGTATTGAGTCCATCGCTCAGGTCGTCGAACGCTACTACAAGACGTTGTCCCGCACGGCATACTTCTCTCCATCTTTGTTGGAGTGCCCGCCTGATGGTGGCTGGGGCGACGATGTCTTTCCCACGGAGAAGCTGGAATTGCTCGGATACTCAGACAAGGCAATTGGTCTACTTCGACATCTTCCATATCTGGGTCTCGACGAGGACTTCTGGGAAGTGCTCCCAGGCAGCCAGCCGCTTCGGTACCAGCGCGATGCTGAACCCTTCGAGGATAAGTCCAGGGACAAGTTAAGAAGACCATTTCTTCGAAAGCTCGGTCTTTCGCCTTACGATGATGTCATGCCGGCGGATGTGGTGGCATTTTCCGCTCCGAACGAGGACAGCTGGCGTGGAAACTGGTGGATGATTGATGTTGGGAGAGGTCAGTTACCAGCCACTCTGTTGATGCGTTTTGAAGGGGGATTTTAGCTCACGCTCTCCCGATCTAGGAGGGATCTTTACCATAGGCAGTTCCAAAGATCAAAGAGAAGATCCTGCCATCCCAGAACACGAAGTTCAGGCCATTGTGCCGGTTTTTGAAAGGCTCATCTCACAAGTCGAGACACTCGAGGTGGTTCCCATTCCAGGACTGGGTCCAGACGAGCACCAGGGGCCTGTCATCTGGACCGAACCGAACTGGGAACATGGGGCAGAGACATTAGTAGAGATGTCAGAGGCAGATAGAAGAGTCTATGTCCCATCTGAATCTGGCTTGGGACTTGAGGTCAGTCGCAAAGTATTCTGTCTATTGAGAAGCACTCTCAGTGAAATAAGCTGACACGATGGCTCTCGCTGCTTAGGCTGCTCGCCAGATTTATCGCGATTACCGTTACCCTCAAGCTGACTTCCGGCGAGACGAGTGCCGTAAAGCTCTGGTCCAGTTGCGTGACAGAACTGTTTATGGGAAGAAAGTTACCCGCAGCCCAGCGTATGATTTTGATGCGCCAATGAATGACGCGTAGTTACAGAAGCAATCTGGTAGTCATGAGATCATGGTCATGAACGCGCTAACATTCATCAATTCGCCCTCAATATTAGAGCTAATGTACATAGAAACTTACCGTTCATGCTAAGCTCACACAGTAAAAGTATCCCGGCCAGGTCATCGTGCCGCAGTTCTCACCACTGGCCCCAACCGCAGGATTCAGCTGGTAGAAACGACTGAGCTCAATGCCACTATCGGTCGCCAACTGCCAACAAGATGCGCCTTGCGCGGGTGCCTCAGCGAACTTGTTGCAGTTCGCTAGGATTCCTTCATGGGTAGCTGTTGGCTTTGTAGAACTAGCAGAAGTCGATGTGGGAGGTAGCGTAGTTGTAATACTACCTGAAGAGACGTCGATGCAGTAATAGTATCCAGGCCAAATCATGGTGCCGCAATTCTCGCCGCCTGATCCAAGAACGGGATTCCACTAATAGAACAAAGAAGTATCGATTCCGGCATCATTTGCCAGCTTCCAGCAGTAGTCACCATCCCCGGCCTGCACCCACTTGCTGCAGTTGGCCACAGTGCCGTCATGGGTCGGGGATGGCTTAGGAACACTGGTCGAGGATGCTGTCGGCGAGACTGTGGCAGAAGCTGTCTTTGTGATCGTTGTTGTTGGCGAACCCTGGATCTCGGTGCCAACGCAGTAATAGTAGTTCAGCCACAACATAGAGTCACATTTCTCGCCATTGGTTCCTAGTACTGGGTTCAACTCAAATAGCCGCTTCTGGGTGATACCGCCGTCATTGGACACTTTCCAACACGAAGCGCCCGTATCCGCAAAAACGTAGCGTTTGCAGTCAGAGGAGATACCCTCTTGGACCGGCTCTGGCGGTGTCTCGGGGTTATCGATGATGGGTAGGGTTGGGGTCGTGCCAGGGCCACCTCGCACTGGACCTGCGCTGTCGTCGGGTATCTCGCTGTTGGGCGGGCCAACCCAAGAACCACCCGGTCGACTGTAGGGATCGGTAAGCTGAGCTGCACTTCATACGAGCTTCGCTGTTGTAGAAGGTATCCTTACTCTATACAGACATACTGATCTATGGTCAGATGGTCACACGCTCCAAGAATATGCGGGTTCCAGGTAGCAATCTGCACCGCATTCACGATATGAGTTGCGTTAGATGCTGATCGCGCAATAGACGCGCTGTTTTGAGTTAGCTTCCACCGCCTAGTTGAACTTGGGCCTTCATTAGAGCTTTCGCTGACACGAAGTAGCTGGCATGACGGAGAGACACAAGACCAACCCTCCGGAACAGCGCAACCGGTAGTGTTTGTCGTGTACATCAAATCTCCGGTCGCGACGCCATAGATCTCAGCGACCTCGCTACAAAACTCAAGTTGCGTCTCAGCCATGGTGGATTCTTCCATGATAAGAATATCTACCCATTGCCAGTTCGCAGTCTCGCAGTCCTTTTCCGTCTTCGGTACTGGGGGTTTGGTCGCAATAGGGTCCGAAGTAGTGGTTGTCGTTGGAGCATCTGTCTCCGTTGCGATGACTTCTGTCCTGATCGGGGTGACATCCCCGTCCGTGGTGTAAGGGTAGTTCGGTAGGACCCTAGTAGCAAGCTCGCCAACGGTCGTTTAGCAGACTTCCTGGATATCTTGGAACTCCCCAACCAGATAGTCCGAGTAATCAACATCAGGTAGGAATGCGGATGTAAGTCGGGCATACATAAGCTTCAGGAAACACTCCGAACACAGCAAGTCGTCATCATAGAGTGATGAAATACGTCGATTTTCAGCGCTGACGTTCCCAGGGTTCTCGCAAAACGGGTCTGACGGGTTTGTGGCGCAATCCGGTGTGATAATGTCAGATCCCGTCCACTCTTGCTGCTCAATGAAACACCACTCGTTGGATGCTGAGCGGGTGCAGGCAAGTTCAAGGCCCTCAACGAAACGTCCAGAGAGTGTGTCAGCTTCGGCCAGACGATCACCTTGAATCATGAGATCGTATGCGCAGCTGCTTTGCACGTTGTCATGCCATTGACGTGCAGATGAAAGACAGCTAGACTCGCACAATATGGTAACATCTTGCTCTTGCCACCAAAGACCGTCTACATTGACGGTCCGTTGGAAGAGGTCTTGGTCGCAGTCAACGGTAGCATTTCTTCAAACTGTCAGTGAGAGCGTTCTTGATGTAAGAGGAGTCGGATCATCTTTCTGCAAAGCTGGCTGTACTTACAGTGCTGCAACACAAGTGGGTGTGATTTGTAAGATCTCCGCAAGCGGTCCCGTTTCGACCAGAGGCCAAAGATTGAAGCCGGGAACCAGAGGAAGAAGTGCCACAGCTGCTGATAACTTGAAGTGTAACGACATTTTCCAGGACACTTGTGCGCTGAGCAGGTCGCAGAGTGTGAGTCGGTTAGTCCTGGCGGATGAACGATCGATATAGAGCGATACGAACAAGGCACCTTTTCACTTGGACGACTACGGAAACTCGGTTCCGTAAGTAAGATATCGGCTTTCCCGGAAGGATGGTCTGGATTGCACAAGTGAAATGAGGAAATGAAACCCGATACCGAATCCCGCTTTTCCAAAGGGAACTATTTCGGTCATCTACACTCACATTTCCAAAGTGGTCCTACTTCATGTGATGAACATGTCTTATTTGGGGGTCACTTAATCTGAAGATGTTATTATTCAAGTTTGTCAGCTGAGATATCGTTATCTTGTACCGGAGCAGGCACTCCTTTGGGTCAATACCTGTAAGACTAGGGGACCAAAGCCAAGCCGGTGTTCGCAACCCAAATGGAATTAGAGTCGTCGTTCCCGCAGATTTTCTCATCTACCCCTGCATTAGAGAAATCTTTCTTTGAGCTTCTGCAGTTAAAGTGCCACCACTGGTGGGGTCGGGTCATGTATTGTGCAAGTTCTTATATTCTCTAGTCTATCTAGCAGAAACCTCCTAATATAGGGGCGTTATGTAGCGTTATATAGTAATCTACCCGCCTAAAAAATAAGAAAAAAATATATCGTCCTCGATACTATATAAACTTATTATAAAACTATTCTTATAAATCTTAAAACTTCGTCCTCCTATTCTATAGTATCCCTTAGTTATATTTATATATAATTTATTAGTTATAAAAAATCATAAACTTAGGATATAGAATATAGAAGTTACTTCGTTATATACAGTTTCGTTTTCCTTTATATCTATAAAAACTATCGGGTTATCTATCCTAATATCTATTAGGGAGTTATTATATATATCGTCTTATTCTAGTAATTAGGGACGATCTTAATTATTATTATTAGTTAGATCAGGGTAAGTCCTTTTATCTAGTTAGGCGTAGCATAATTATTATTTATTTAAGTAGCATGATTATATATTATAATACTACTATTATTCTATAGTTATATTAAATCTTATACTATTATATCGTAGTTAGTTAATTTATCTATATTAGACGGGTTATAATTAGTTATTAACTTATTACTAGTTAGGTTAGGCTTATTATTAATACTAGCAAGCTCCTGCGAGATTATATTATTATTATTAATTATAATAGTCTATCTATTATTCGAGTTAGGTCGATTATATATTAATCTAACTTATTATAGAATTAGAAGATTATTATAAATAGGTCTATTTCTAGCTTTATTAAGTAAAGTAAATATATCTTAAATACTTTAGTTCGTTTAGTTCTTATTCTAAGACTATTTTCCCTTTATAAGTAACCTGCTTTTATAGATCGCTACTAAGATATAGGTATTAGTAATTATTAGGTTAATTCCCTATCCTAGGGCCTTATTAACGCGTTTATATACCAAATAGCTTAACTAGTCCTTATTTATAATAATTAATTATAGGATTCTATTATTAAGTATATTATAAATCGATAGTTTCTTAGATAGTAAGAGTATAATATATTTATAGTTATAGTTAAAGACTTCTATAATATAGTTAAGTATAGCTCGTTAATCGGGTTAGTAACTACTAGTACTAGGTATAACGAATTTTAGTCCTTAATAATACTTTAATTTAAGTTCCTTATTAGCTAATAATAGAACTTATATAGAATTTTTAGATCTTAGACGTTATATTATCTTCTTAGATTAAATAGGCTTAGTTATGTTTATATTTAGCTTATAACGTTTATGTTTTCCTACTTTAATACTTCTTTTTATATCCTAGTTAGTAGAGTCTTAGTTAGAAGCGTTAGAGATAACGTCGGTATTATCTTAGGTATCTCTAGCGTTATACTTACTAAGTTATTATCGTTACTACTTAAGTTACTTCTATTAATACTTCTATTATCTATAGTTATCTCTCACGCTATCTTTATTAGCTATAAAGTTATCCTACTCGTTCTTATCTATATAGTTATAGATATCCTCCTATAGGGACATATCTAGACTAGAGTCTAATTCTAAGATAATATCGAGGTTATATATAGTATTATTACCTACCTCGTCTTATAGTTTCTTAATTCCCTTAGTTATAGTAGCGTTAGTAATAACTCTTTCTATAAGTAATAACTCTTTCTAACAATCTAATCTATAATTAGGGTCCTTAAGTTCCGCCTTTTTATCTAATATTAGGTTAGTATAATACTAGTCCGAGGTATACCTTAATAAGATTTAATAAAGGTTAAGAGTAGCTATAGCTAGGTTCTTATTATCTAACTTAATATAGCTATTAATAGTATTAATAAATTGTATATATTCTAATAGATAGTCTTTAAACTATTATTAATATATATATTATTAACTTTATTATTATATAAGAGCGGATTAAATAACCTAATTATATTAGTCTTAAAGTAAGGAGTACTACGCCTAGGCTTAGTAACTAATATACTAGCTATTACTTATACTACCCCTTCCTTATCTATAGAGAGAAGGAATATAAAAAAGTTATAGCTAACTAAGAGCCTATTAGGATTAGATAAAGGTTTAATAATATCTCTTAGTCTAGCTAGAGGCTAATAGTAATAGTTATCTTAGCTATTATTACTATTATAGCTAGGGCTACCTCCTCTACTATTTTAGCTTTTAGGGTTACTATTATTATCTCTATTACTAGGGTTACTAGGTAGTATATATAGTAGTAATAGTAGAGGAGTGTCCTCTATATATTTAATATTCTAATTATGTCCTTTACCTTTCTTAAGGTTTAATAGTCTAGCATTAGGTTCCTATAAGCTTATTTTATTATAATACTTACCCTAGCTATAGATACTTAGGTAACTCTATAGGTTACTTAGCTTAGGTATAAGAGGGCTACCTTATCCCTTTCCTTAGGTTAGGAATAATATAGATGTATCTTTACTTTCTTTAAATAATATATAGAATATATCTAGACTTAAGTTAGGCGTTAATATAATAGTAATATCCTTTAATATAGGTTTAAGAGGTAGGAGTTATAAAGTATTTATAAAACTTTATTTAAACTTATAATACTCCTCTAGAGTTAATAGAAATACTAAGAAAGCTTTAGGAATTATTATTATATTAAGTTTAGATATAGGTTTTAAATTATTTAGATTATCTATAGCTTTAGCTCTTAGGGTTTTATAGCCTCCCCTCTCTTTATCCTCTTTAAAGAGGAGCGTTAGGTCTAGTATCTATAAGGGGTTAGACCTAAGTTTATTTAATAAGAGGTTACTATAATACTATTTATTTAAGCTAAAGAGGAAAAGGGGAAGTTTTCTTCTCTAGTAGAGATTTCGCTAGTTTATAGGGAATAACTAAGTAAGCCCTAGGTAAGCCCTAAGTAGCTCCCTAAGGTAATAAACCTAGGTAGAAGCCTAGGTAGGCTTAACCTAGGCGTAGCTTATAATACTATCCTCCCTCCTAGCTAGTCCCCCCCTAGGTATAAGCTAGCTTACTATTATTATCTATAACTAGCCTATATAGGGCTTTATACCTATTTACTATAGTAATCTCTATAATAGCTTCTATAAGCTCCTAGGTAGGCTCTATATACCTCTTCTACTTAACTAGGACCTCGCGCCTCTACCCTTAGCTAATTACTTTCTATTACGCTATATATATCTCCTCTATATATTACTTAAATTCGCTATTATTAGCTATAATTAGTAGTAGCTAGGGGTCTATCCTTATCTATATAAGCAAGAGGTCCTCTAATACCCTCTAGAGGAGGTCTATATAGAACCTTAGGTAGATATTATTAAGTATATCTAACTTAATAATATATAATCTTAGGACTCTTATTATAATATATTTATAATATAACTATAATAGCTTCTTACTAGGCCTAGGGTTCCTATAGTTAGCTATTAAAAGCTAAACCTTATTACTTACTTAGTACTCCTCTATAGGTATCCTATACTAATCTATATTCTCCTCGCTATACTACTAGGTAGTTATAATACTTACTTAGATAAAGTCTATTACTTCCTATAGCCTTATTACTAGGAGGGTAGCTACTATATCCCTAGAGGGGGTCTCCCCTATTATATTATCTATAATAGGTATAAGGTTAGTATAGTACTTAAATTCTAAGAAGAATAGCGAGAGCCTAGTTATATTACTAACCTTATTATAAAGTACTAGCTAAGTAATAAGTAGGAGCTACCCCTACTTATCCTATACCTAGGTTATAAACGCCTATAGGATAGCTTATATCTCCTAGTTCTACCTCTTAGTATTACTATTAGTTTATAAGTAGTATATAGTACTTAATAGCCTACTTATATTAATAAGGTAATAGAATTTAGCTTAGAAGTAGCTTAGCTAATTAGACCCTTACTAATAATACTATATAGGAACCTATAGAACTAGAAGTAAGAGGTAAAGAACTAGTAGGTATAGGCTTCTACCTCTATATTACCTATCTCCTCTAGTATTACTAACTTACCTAGCCTATCTATTATAACCTATAAGTATTAGCTAGTATTATCTTTTATAAGTAATAAGTCTATAATAAAGTTTATTAAGAGGTCTAAGTATAAGTAGGTAGGTACTAGTAGGGGCTTTAGGAAGCCCCTCTTAGCTTACCTCTAGATATATATCCCTCTATAGATATTATAATTCTTTATAAATCTCTATATTATTTATAATTATCCTAGCTAGTAGAACTACTAGCTTACTATTTCTAGCGTGCTATTATAACCTAGGTAAGTAGTTATACTTAAGTTATAGCTCTATTAAATAATCTTTATATAGAGCTTACCTAGTAGGTTATTATTATCCTCCCTACTAGGTACTTATAGCTTCCCTTTAAATATTAGCCTTCTCTAACTATTAATATTATACTTACTAATTTAAACCTTAGGTTTAATATCTAGCGGGAAGCTCTAAAGCTAGTAAGTAACTATATAATATATAGCTTTATATATTATATCCTTCTTTATAGTTTCTAGCTATAGCGCTTATAGTTTAAGGTTGCTATTAAAGACTATAGTATCTAGGATATTAATATAGCCCTTCTAACCTCTCCTTACTAGGGGGCTAGCTATAGGGTCCCCGCGGGGATAAGTATAGTCTAGTATTAGCTATAAGACCCTCCTCTACTTCTACTTATTATCCTACCCTTATAATACGTCCTATTCTCTCTAAGAGAGGGTATTAGGGGCTATTACTTCCTTACTAAGGTAATCTTTAATAATATAATTATACTAAGATAGCTCCTCTACTTACTAGCTCTAGTACTTTATAAAGTACTGTTTTTTTATAAAGGATTTAAGCCCCTAGTAGTTAGTTAGTATCTTAAAGATAGTTATACTATATAGCTCCGCCTTCTATATATATAAGTAAGAAAGAACTACTAGGAGCTCCTTATTATAAATAGAGTAGTTATACTCTATAAGCAAGAGCTTCTATAAGTAAAACGCTATAGGATACTAAGTACCCTCTAGGTTAACTTATAAGAATACCCCTCTTAGTATATATCCTAAATAATTAGTTTTAATAATAGTCTTATTTTTTAAGTTAAACCAATAGAGTACTAGCTAGGTATTAAAAAGCTACTTAAGCTATAAGAAGGCTTATTCTTAGTTACCTCCCTATTAGAATATTACATTCTTTCTAATAAGTAATATAAGTAGTCTAATAATATCCCTATATTTTAATATAAATATATTATAATAGTTTATAAACCCTAGGAAGCTCTAAACCCCCTTTAGGGAGGTAGGGGTTAATTACTTAGTAATTACCTAGATTTTCTTAGGGTTATAAGAAAGACCCTCTCCTATTATTATAATAAACCCTATATACTTAACTCTCTTAATTAAGAACTTATATTTTATAGGGTTAAGGTTTAGCCCTATATCTACTAGCCTCTAGAGGACCTCCTAGACCTTCTTCTTATAGTCTTCTTTTATTCTATTAGAATAAATTAAAATATTATTTATATAAGTAGTAACGAAGTTATTAAAAAAGTCCTATAAGGTATTATTAATATATTACTAGAAGCTAGTAGGGGTACTAGCTAGGCTAAATAGGTAGATTACTTACTTAAATAACTTATACTAGGTATAGAATATAGTTCTCTCTTAGCACTCCTCTATTACTCTTAACTTAGAGAAAGTTATTATTATATCTAGCTTAGTATATTACTTAGCTATATTTACTTAGCGTAATATCTTAGAGATTAATAGGAGGGGGTAGTAATCTTTCTTAGTAATTAAATTAAGGGCCTTATAGTTAATATAGAAGCGAATTTCTCCCCCTAGCGTCCTTATAAAGAGTACTAATACCCTAATAAGTAAGCTACTAGCCTTAATAAACCCCTTATCTAGAAGGTCTTATAAGGTCTTTTTTAATACTAGTAGCTCTTCTCTTAATATAGAGGGGGCCCTAAGGGAGTAATAGCTCCCTTCTATTTAGTTCTAGTATAAAGTTAATTTAGTAATCTACCCCTAGTTACCTAGGGGGTAATAAGTAAGCCTTATTAGGGTTAAATAGGTTAGGAAACTCCCTTAAGACCTAGCTTAGTAAATAATATTATTAATCCTCTTTTAGTTTTAAGTTTAAAGCTTTCTTAATATTAGCTAAGCTAATAGCTTATACTAATATCTCTATAATACCCTCTTAATACTTACCTTATTATCTCGCTAGGCGTTAGTAGATTATAGAGAATAAGGATATATTAAGGAACCTTAAAGCCCTTATTTCCTTTATAAGGGGTGTTTCTTCTTAATTCTTTAGGTATAGCCTAACTTATCCCCTCTTATAATATACTTAATAGGCTATAGTATTATAAATAACCTAGTTCTATTTTATCTAAAGGCGCCCTAAGAGGATATTAGGGTCTAGGTTATTAATTATATATATAAAGATATACTAGGTATAACTACTTATTTCTAAGTTAGATATTACTATATCTAGTATATTACTTAGTAATAGTTTACTAAGTATATACCTCCTTATAAATTAATATCTCTTCTTAATATATAAAAAGTAAAGGTATTAAGCTAGGGAAAGGTTAATTATTATATAAGTATTACTCCTAGTATTTATTAAGGTATAAGCTAGATATCCTCTATTAACTCTAACTTAAATAATAATAAGCTTATTATTAGCTAGTTATTCCTATTTATATTTTTCCTAACTTAATATCTTCTCCTTAGTAAGCTCTAGGGCTTAATTTTACTCTAGAGTTAGTTTTTTTCTAACTCCTTATCTTCTTCTAAAGAGTTAGTTATTATTTAGTAGTTATTTATAACCTTATAATATACTAGTTCTTCTTTTAAGGTCTTTACTTTTATAACCCTAGGTAGCTAGTTCTCCTTATTAGAGTAGCGCTAGGTAATATAACCTCTAGCTCTATAAATATAATAAGTATAGGGGTCCCTCGTACCCTTCTAAAGCTATTAGTATTATACTAGGGAGGTACCTAAGGAGGATCTAGAGTTTTAGTAGTTATAGTACCTTACCTCTTTAACTTATAAGATATATATAGCCCTAGTTATATAAATATCCCCCTTAGTATCCTTAGTAATAGGTCTCTAGTAAGTTACTAGGTAGTTACTAGTAACCTTCTAGCGCTCTACCTTCTATATAATACTCTAGACCTTTAAGAGCTAGTTATTATAATTAGCTAGTAAGTTAATAGTAATTAGCTAATCCCTTAGCCTAGGGGTAAGAGAGGCTTTTAGAAATAAGATCTAGACTTAACTAGGCTAGTTTATACTATTTATATTAGTTAGTATTTACTTAAATCTTAGTAAGAAGGTTACTAGGGATTTATTCTCTTTTTACTAGAGGGTTTATAATTAAGCTATAGCTTATAACTAGATATTTAGATCCTTATATATTTAGTCTAGGTAGGCTATAAAGTCCTTAGGGTTATATTTTCTTCTACTACCCCTAGCTCTATAGAAATTAGAGACTACTTACTAGGCTATAATATCTAAGTAAGAGTTAATAAGGTATTATACCTCTATATCTATAGTATAGAACGCCCTATTTATAGTAATCTTATATCTTATTTATTATACCTAGGTAGTATATTCCTTTTACTTACTTAAAAATTTTAGGAGTAGGGGTAATAGCTTCTAATATATTATACTAAGTATTACTAATACCTTACTAGTAGTATTTATAGGGGTCTATATAGCTATATATTAGCTATTCCCCTGCTTAACTTCTTATAACTATTACTAGAGGGACTTTATTATTACTACTAAATTAGCTTATAATAGCTTATCTTAAGTTTTAGCTATATTATTATTAATTATCTTACTAACTAATAGGGAGTAGCGCTTAACTTATTATTATTATAATAGTAATAAGCTTAAATATATAAGGGGTTAGACCTAAGTTTATTTAATAAGAGGTTATTATAATATTATTTATTTAAGCTAAAGAGGAAAAGGGGAAGTTTTCCTCTCTAGCAGAGATTTTACTAGTTTATAAGGAATAACTAGGTAGGCCCTAGGTAAGCCCTAGGTAAGCCCTAAGTAGCTCCCTAAGGTAGTAAACCTAGGCAGAAGCCTAGGTAGGCTTAACCTAGGCGTAGCTTATAATAACTTATAGTAGATAATATAATAAAGGAGACCCCCTCTAGGGATATAATAGCTACTCTCCTAGTAATAAAACTATAAGTAGTAAACTTTATTTAAGTAAGTATTATAGCTACTTAGTAATATAATAAGGAGAATATAAACTAGTATAGGATACCTATAGAGGAGTATTAAGTAGATAATAAGGTTTAGCTTTTAATAGCTAACTATAAAAGCCTTAGGCCTAGTAAGAAGCTATTATAATTATATTATAAATATATTATAATAGGAGCTATAAGCTTATATATTATTAAGTTAGATATACCTAGTAATATCTACTTAAGGTTTTATATAAACCTCCTCTAGAGGGTACTAGAGAACCCCTTATTTATATAAATAAGGATAGACCCCTAACTACTACTAATTATAGCTAATAATAATAAATTTAAGTAATATATAGAGGAGATATATATAGTATAATAGAAGGTAGTTAGGTAAGAGCGGAGGCGCGAGGTCCTAGTTAAGTAAGAAGGGTATATAGAGCTTACCTAGGAGCTTATAGAAGCTATTATAGAGATTATTATAGTAAATAGGTATAAAGCCTTATATAGGCTAGTGGGATAGGATAGGATAGACTTAGCTGCGCAACTTTCGGAAAACTCCCTTAGCGCACGGACCTATTATAGGGAGACTATAGAATAGAGCGTAAAGGAGAGGAGCGTAGTAGAGGGGAGATTATTATTATTATTATTATAATAAGTACCTTAATAACTATATACCTCGTTTTTTAGTAATTTCTTAGCGAATAGGCGCCTAAGGGAGACGATCTCTTTTAATTAGATCTACGAATTATTTTATATATCTTTTAAGCCTACTCTTAATATTCTTACTCGTTTATAGGTAGAGCTATATTATTTATTATCTTTCTAGTTCCTATTAGTTCTAGCCCTTTCTAATAGTACCTAGAGGCGGATTCTTTTGCTCTTTTTAATAGCCTTTATAGGCTTCTTAAAGAGTTAGATACCTTCGCTATATCTATACGTCCCCGCTATTAATATATATATATATATAATTAATCTACTTCGAATATAATAATAACTTAAGAAATTTATAAGTAATAAATAATAATAATATAAATAATAATAAAAACGCAGTTTAAAGAGAGGAAAATATTTATAAACCTACCTTAGTTCTAAGGGAAAAGTAATAGCTATGCTTTCTTATAGAATTAAAGTAGGAACGACGTAGACCCTAAAATCCTCCTTTTCTCTTTTTTTTATATACTATTAGTAGGTTCTAGCGAGTATATCCCTTTCCTTACCCCCTTATATATTATTTAAACTACTATTATTTAACTAGTAAGTTATAGCAGATATAGCTAAGATAGCTATATATAATACTAATATAGAGATTAGTAGTCTTACTAAGCTAATAAGTATAGCGAGATTAACTAGATTAGTAACTAGAGACTAACGAACCCCTTATTATTATAGCCCTAAGTACTAAGAGTAATATACTAACTTTAGAGAGATATTAATATAGAGAAGCTATAAATTCTTCTAAGATAAGAGTATTATTAGGAAGACCTTTCTATATTAAGTAATAAGACTTAAAGTAGATCTATAATAGCCTAGAGTAATAAGATCGAGGTCGCTAGACCTTTCCTATATTTATTTAGTTATTTAGTTTATATTATTTCCTTCTTTATTTTATTTAAAGAAAGTTATACCTACTTACTTTACTTTTTTATTTAGAAGATATTATAATAATAACTTTACTCTATTAACTATAATACTTTATTACTTTAATTATATAATATTAGCTTTAATATTTATAGGCTTATAAGTATTATATCTTCTTCTTCTTTAGCTAACTTAGATATTAGATCCTCTTCTAATAAGGGGAAATAGCCTAAAGAGAGATTTATAAGAGCTTTATTTAATAAGATATAACCTTATGCTATAAGGTAGCTAGCCTCTAACGATAATATAGATAGGTCTGCGAATCCTACTTCTAGGATAGGAGTAACGCCCTTAAGTACTCTATATTCCCCTAAAGGAAGCTATATTAATTAGGATATTATAGCCCTTATAGATCTCCTTATAAGATATCCTATTATTATAGTAATAACTCCCTATTTAACTAGAGCGCCTAAGT
>JAVHLU010001413.1:0-31072 GCA_036785755.1 Colletotrichum ledebouriae
CTATTATATATAGAGAGTATATTATTAGTATAGCCCTTAAGAGGGCTCTTATTAATACCCCTAGAGGGGATACTTACTATTATATTATAGCTAAGTAAGTAGACTTAGTAGTAGAAGCTAGGTAGGTTATTATATACCCTATAGAGTAGCCTTTCTTTAAGTAGGTCCTCCGCACTACTAAGGCAGAGGTAGCCTAGGCCCCTTAGGGCTTAAATATTAGTAAGTATAGCTTATGCTAACTGCTTTAATATAGAGAGAGCGTTACTAATAACGGTATAGCTACGAAGTCGTTAGCTAACCCGATTGAATAAGAGGACTAGCGGACGAAGCAGTAATAGAGGCGGTATTAGCAGCGCGGGTAGTATATAAGAGGAAAAGTTAATAGTTTCGTAGTTTAAATAATTAAAAACCACGTTATTATTAATATAAAGTTAAAGATCGTGCAGCTATTAACAGGTATATATAAGTGCGGCTATGGTTAGGAAAGTAACGATCACGTGGCCGAAGGCTATATATTATTAGGAGGCGCGGAGTTAGAAGGTCTGTTGCACTTGAGTAGGTGAAATCACTATGCAGTAGCCAGAGGCTAAGAATAGCTATATATTGCTAAGAGCCTTATTATTAGGATCTACATTATTATTATCTATAGGCTTAGATAAGTCTATAGTTATATCTTTACTAATAAGTAGGGCCTTAATACGTATAGACCAGACTTTATAGTTATCAGATCTAGAAAGCTTAGGAAGCTATACTTTTAAATCAGACATTATAATAACTTTAGGAGTATAATATATAAGCTCTAATATAGTATAGAGATCATAATAGTAAGATAAGATAGTTATATAGCTTAGTAGTATTCACTATAGCTTTGTTATATATATATAGTTAAAACCCAGAGGTTATAGGTTTAACTCGTTATTATTCCTCCTCTTTTATTCCTCTTTTAGGGTCTTGAAGTAAATATTGAGGAGTAGACCCTTCAAAAGTTAGGATAACTGACGGTATATAGCCTATATTAGGCCTCGATCGTGAAGCAGTATAGATATAGGTAAACTAAGAGCTTTAAAGGCTTAGGGATAAATCGTATAGGTAATTAGCTAAACTAAGGTTAAATAGCTTAGCTAATATATCGTATCTTTTTATAGTAATAGAGGTATTAATAGTAATATAATCAAGTATTTCGGGGTTCTAAATAGCTTCACGTAGAAGGTATCGATCCCGAAGCTAGCAAACTAGTCCTGCTAGTATCTCTAACTCTACGTAGGGGGTATAACGGCTATATCTATTAAAAGAATACCCTAAATAGGTAACCTTAAGGTAGAGTATAGGTTTGAGGTGTTTATTATAGTTTTAAGGAGGTTAAATAAGCGAGAGGTTATTGAAAAGGTTTAAGCTAGGCTCATAACCTATAAGAATACGTATATATATAGTAAAAGGGGCAGTAAAACAGCCTGAATAATAGATATTAATAGGCTAAGTAATATAGTGATAAAAGCTAATAAATTTAAGCATAAGGAGGTATTTTCCCTGGAATTAATTGATGGTATTAATGATGTTTTTATTGATGATATTGTTGATGATAATGTTGTTATTTCTAAGTTATAAATCCTACCCTTATAAAGTGAGGGGTAAGATATTCTGAAACGTAACTGCAAAACAGTAGCTTATTAAGCAGAAATCGCGCTCGGATCACTATGTGTATATTTATAGCTATAAAGCTAAGGATTATAAATATATATATATATAAGGTTATTGTTATTATTAGAATTTATATAGATTTTTAAAGTATTTATTCCATAAAGGGAATACTTTTATAGTTATTACTTCATGTTTTATAGTTATTAAATTATTATTAAAGAGATATTATATGGGTATATAACTATATATACTATAGTTATTTATTAAGGTTTATATAAACCTTATAGGATTATTATATAATTTTTAAGATATACCTTCGGTATTCTTACAGAAACTACTATCTCCTATTAGCCTAGGTAGGAGCGACTATTTCATTAACTAAAAATAAAATAACCTAGCTACCCTCCTATCTTCTTAACTCTTCCCTATATATAATATAATAACTATATATATACCTAGCTTTAGCTCTAATAATAATCTTATCACGCATGCGCGGATATACTTATATTATCTAATAATCTTAAAGCTATTATAATATACTAATACATTTATAGATACCTCTTAAAAAGAAGACTAGTTAGGCTATAGCTCTTAAGAAGGTGCGCGCTACTAAAGGTAAGAATAGAGCTAAGGGTAGAGGGGCGCGCCCTCTTCCCCTAGAGAGTAATAATAAGGTTATATATATATTATCACTTCCTATTATTAATATATAATATCTTAATATATTATATAGTAAGTAGAAGGAAGAAGTAGAAGTAATCTATAGAGAGTAGCTCTAAGGGTAAGGGTTTATAGCTTAAGAAGCCCTAGGGTTACCCTCTTAAGTAATTTAAGAGGATAGCTCCTAGTAAATTATAATCCCTTTATTATTATAACTATATCTTAGCATATTACTAACCTTATTATTATTATAATCCTTAAGGAGATAGATAAGGAGGAGGGTACTAGCGAGGGTAATTTAGAGCCCTCTCCTAGCCTTTTTCCCCCTAGTAGAGGTATAGAAGTAGAGTAAGTACTCCTATTTAATAAGCACTACTTTTAATATATTTTAAGTAAGCCTTTAGGCTTATTAGATAGAAAGTACTTACTTAGTATAGTAAGTAAGTATAGTTATTATTATAAGGGTAAGGAGCCTTATTAATAGATAAGCGCCCTGATTACTATTATAGCTTACTAATATACTAAAGCTAAGACTTTAAAGGACCTAGTAGTAAGAAAAGTAAGATTCTATATATACTTCGTTTCTATAACTATCTTCTAATATAACCTATAGTCTATTACATATTAGGGAGCTACGCTCTATATAGCTATTACTACCTAGAAGGAGGAGATTATATTAAAAAAAAAGGGTAGTAATAATAAGGGTTCGGATAGCGCTTCTAAGGTAATAGGTAGTTCTAGTATATATAGCGTTATTACTCTATCTCCGGCCCTAGTTCTATTTAGAAACCTAGTAGTTAGCGCAGGTATACTTATACCTCGTCTACTTACTAGTAATATAGCTACTATAATATGCTATATAGTTAATAGTCTTATTAGTATATATTTGCTAGAGGTATTACTACCCTTATATAATATCCGAATAGATTAGTATAAGTAAATCCTCTAAGGTTAGGTAGTAGAAAATTAGCGTTTTAGAGCAGCCCTTTAGGGTAGATTATATTCTTTTGACTCTTATAAGAGCCACTTCAAGCTTACTATCTAGTAAGCTATAAGTTAGTTAAAAGTTAGGCACTACTAGCCCTCTTATACTTATTTCAAGCGTTCCTATGCATATGTTTTAGATTAAGGAGCGAATAGAACCATTTAAACCTCTTATAGTTAAGAACCTTTATAAGACTATTAGCTAGTATATTATTTATTAGTATATATACTATACTAAATAGTCCTCTAGCGTATTCTTATTATAGCTATGTATTCTAAATATTAATATATTATAGCTTAGTTAAGATCCGTTCCTTTTTACTTATTGTAAGATAAATTATTTATTAGTAATTATAATAAATCATCTAGATATTGCTAAGTTAAGAGCGATATCCCCAAATAGCTTCTAAAGAGTAATTATCTCCTTAGCTATATATTTAAGGCTTAAAGATTCTACTTCTATTATTAATATTATAACTATAGCTTATTAAGCAGCCTTCTACTAGATTAGTCCTCTAAAGAGCGAGATTATATACCCTTAAGATAACTTCTATATCTCTTTATTATTTATAAATAAAGCGTTACCTATAGTTAGTAGTACCTACTTACCCTCTAAGTTACTAAAGTGTATTATAAGGTAATAAGTATAATATAGGTCTTATATAACTTAGTTAGTAATAGTATAGTCATAAGGAGCGGCGTTTATGAGGAATCTTAAGAGCAGGGAATATATAATAGTAATATTAGGTTAGATTATAATAGTAATATGGAGTATAGAGCTAATCTTCCCTTAGAAACTCTTTACTTCTAATAGTATTACTATTATCTTACTCTTTAGGAGTACTAGGTTTAAAAGGGGGGTTACTAGCGCTCTTAAATTGATTAAATTAAACTTCTTTATAACCTATTTAATATATTAATTATAAGCAAGGTATATCTTTTATATAGCTTAGTTATAAATAACTTTAATTCACAGATAATACTTAACTAGGCCTTATTCTTTTAACCTATTGAGTTCGGAATTACGCCGCAGCCCCTTCGCAAAAAGACTATAACAAATTCACCTAGTTCGTAGGTATAATTCGGGAAATACTATATAGGTATTTTAACTTATACCCTCTACTAGGTAAGGAAAATAATATAGGAACCCTATATATTCCTACTACTTATAAGTAAACCCTCTAAATATTACTATATAAAGTCAGATGCGCGCCGCACTAGGGCTAATTATATTAGAGCTGAACGGGTAACTAAGGCTCTCGTAGCCTAGAAATACCCTCGCTAAACCTTCTAGCAAGGTGCTGCGAAAGCTACTATACGAGATAACTTCTTAACCCAAAAGGTCGACCTTCTAGCAAGGTGCTAAAGGTAAACGCTACTATACGAGAGGTGACTCCTTAACTAAAGATTCTTTTAACTTATATACTTCCTTTAGGCTAGTAATTACTCTTTATATAACTTCTTTATAGATCCTATAAAATAGGATAAGGAGGTTATTTATATAAAGGATAATAAGAACTTTCTTCTTAGTTAACTAGAAGAGGTATAGGTCTTTAATTATAGGTATAAGGCCTAGATACTAAAGGGTTAAGGAGAACGCCTTATGCTAGAGTAGTAGCGCGTCCCTTAGCCTATAGAGTATATAGCGTAGTTTAATATACTTTCTAGGCTACTTAAAGGTATCTAGTAACTTATAAATAATTAGGTCTTTATTCAGGTCCTAGGAGGCGTTTAGGAATATATTAACAATATTAAATTATTTAACTTCGAGGTTAAATTATATAGTAATTACTATTACTACTCTAAGGCCTCTGGCCACTGCATAGTGATTTTACCTGCTTAAGTGCAACAGACCTTCTAACTCCGCGCCTCCTAATAATACACAGCCTTCGGTCACGTGATCTTGCTAACCACCTTTCCTAACCACAGCCGCACTTATACGTGCCTATTATACTAGACAGCCTCACGATCTTTAACTTCATATCGATAATAACGTGGTTTTTTATTATTCAATAGACTACGAAACTATCGACTTTTCCTCTCGCGCACTACCCGCGCCGCCGTTAAATACCGCCTCTATTACCGCTTCGTCCGCTAGCTATGCCGTCGTCAGCAACGCTCTCTCTGTTTGGCGCAAGCCGTACTTACCGACGTTCGTAGGTTACTTTACCATAATAAGTATTCTATATCAGCTTATAACTCAGAAGCCCTAATAGGCCTAGGCCGCCTGGGCCGCCTCTGCCTTAGCAATGCGGAGGACCTGCTCGAAGAAGGGCTACTCTATAGGGTGCGTAACGACCCGCTAAACTTCCGCTACTAAGTCCGCTTACTTAGCTGCAATATAATAGCAAGTATCCCCTCTAGGGGTATTAATAAGAGCCCTCTTAAGGGCTATGCTAACGATATGCTCTCTATATATAACGGAGTAGTTAAAGAAGGAGCGGGTTTTATTAATTATATTAATACTAAACTCTCTAGCGAGCTCTCGCGCGTTATTAGCGTTAAAGGGCGTGCCTCGCGCGGGCTTAGCGTTTTTATATACAGGGTCTAGTGCTAATATAGTTAAGGGATAAGGAAGAGGGAGAGGCATAAGGCCCTACTCGCAGCAGTAGAGCTTCTTATACTTCTAGCTATAAGAACCTCTTAGGAAAGACCTCTTTAGTTAAGGAGTTACCTCTTATATAGTAGCGTTTACCTTACTAGAAGGTCGACCTTTTAGGTTAAGGAGTCATCTTATATAGTAGCTTTCGCAGCACCTTTAGCACCTTGCTCGAAGGTCGACCTTTTAGGTTAAGGAGTTATCTCGTATAGTAGCTTTCGCAGCGCCTTACTAGAAGGTTTAGCGAGGGCGTTGCTACGAGAGCCTTAGTAGCCCGTTCAGCTCTGATATAATTAGCCCCAGTGTAGCGCGCGTCTGACTCTATAATATTCAGAGGGTTTGCTTGCGAGTAATAGGAACGTATAGGGTTCCTATATTATTTTCCTTAACTAGTAGAGGGTATAGGTTAAAATACCTATATAGTGTTTCCCGAATTATGCCTGCGAACTAGGTGAATTTGTTATAGTCTTTTTGCGAAGGGGCTGCGGCGTAATTCCGAGCTTAATTACTACTCTAAAGG
The DNA here is from genome assembly GCA_036785755.1 of Colletotrichum ledebouriae. Lineage (NCBI taxonomy): Eukaryota > Fungi > Ascomycota > Sordariomycetes > Glomerellales > Glomerellaceae > Colletotrichum > Colletotrichum ledebouriae. The sequence goes on from JAVHLU010001413.1 coordinate 6,402, forward strand.
TATAAGTAGCGAGGGTTACTATATAAGTCTATTTAAGGGGCGACTTCTCTTACTAATCGCCTTAAATATAAACCCTTACTTTATACTAAGTAAGGATATTATCCCTATTAAAGTTATAGGTAAATACCTCCTTTAAACGGATTAGTCTCTTTATTATTATCTCTTAATTAATAACGCACTACGTATCTATTTATGATGATTTACTTATCTTAACCTTAGCTACTTCCTTAAAGCGAGTTTAGAGCGCCTATAGGAGGTTTAAAAGTTCCTTCTATAAGTATAGTAGCTTAGTAAAGTTATTGGTAGTAAGATATTTATAGATTATTATAGTTATATAAGCGGGCTTCGCGCTATAAATCGTAGTATAAATATAGCTATAGAGCGTATAGTACCCTATACTAGTATTACGAGCTAGTGCGAGGGGTTAGACCTGAGTTTATTTAATAAGAGGTTGCTATAATACTATTTATTTAAGCTAAAGAGGAAAAGGGGAAGTTTTCCTCTCTAGTAGAGATTTCGCTAGTCTATAGGGAATAACTAGGTAGGCCCTAGGTACGCCCTAGGTAGCACCTTAGGTAGTAGACCTAGGTAGAAGCCTAGGTAAGCTTAACCTAGGCGTAGCTTATAATACTATCCCCCCTCCTAGCTAGTCCCCTCCTAGGCATAGGCTAGGTTGCTATTATTATTTATAACTAGTCTATATAGGGCTTTATACCTATTTACTATAGTAATCTCTATAATAGCCTCTATAAGCTCCTAGGTAGGCTCTATATACCCCTCTTACTTAACTACGACCTCGCGCCTCTACTCTTACCTAACTACCTTCTATTATAGTATATATATCTCCTCTATATACTACTCGAATTCGCTATTATTAGCTATAATTAGTAGTAGCTAGGGGTTTATCCTTATCTATACGGGTAAGGGGTCCTCTAGTACCCTCTAGAGGAGGTCTATATAACACTTTAGGTAGATATTACTAGGTATATCTAACTTAACGGCGTATAGGCTTAGGACTCCGACTATAGTATATTTATAGTATAACTATAATAGCTTCTTACTAAGCCTAGGGCTTTTATAGTTAGTTATTAAAAGCTAAACCTTATTACTTACCTAGTACTCCTCTATAAGCATCCTATACTAGTTTATATTCTCCTCGCTATACTATTAGGTAGCTATAATACTTACTTAGATAAAGTCTACTACCTCTTATAGTCTTATTACTAGGAGGGTAGCTACTATATCCCTAGAAGGGGCTTCTTCTATTATATTATCCGCTATAAGTATAGGGTTAGCATAGTACCTATATTCTAAAAAGAATAGCAAGAGCCTAGTTATATTACTAATCCTATTATAGAGTACTAGCTAAGTAGTAGGTAGGAGCTACCCCTAGTTATCCTATACCTAGGTTATAAATACGCGTAGAATAGCTTATATCTCCTAGTTCTACCTCTTAGTATTACTATTAGTCTATAGGTAGTATATAGTACTTAATAGCCTCCTTATACTAGTAAGGTAGTAGAATTTAGCCTAGAAGTAGCTTATCTACTTAGACCCTCGATTACTAATAATACTATATAGGAACCTATAGACCTAGAAGTAAGAAGTAAGGAACTAGTAGGTATAGGCTTCTACCTCTATAATACCTATCTCCTCTAGTATTACTAGGTTACTTAGCTTATTTACTATAACCTATAAGTAGTAAGTTTATAATAAAGTCTATTAAGAGGTCTAAGTATAACTAGGTAAGTACTAGTAGGGGGTTTAGGAAGCCTATCTTAGCTTACCTCTAGATATATATCCCTCTATAGATATTATAGTTCCTTATAAATCTCTATACTATTCATAATTATCCTAGCTAATAGAACTGCTAGCTTACTATTTCTAGCGTGCTATTATAGCCTAGGTAAGTAGTTATATTTAAGTCGTAGCTCTATTAGATAATCTTTATATAGAGCTCCCCTAGTAGGTTATTATTATTCTCCCCGCTAGGTAATTATAGCCTCCCCCTAACTATTAGTCTCCTCCAACTATTAATATTATACTTACTAATTTAAACCTTAGCCTTTATATTTAGTAGGAGGCCCTAAAGCTAGTAGGTAACTATATAATATATAGCCTTATATATTATATCCTTCTTTATAGTTTCTAGCTATAATACCTATAGTTTAGGGTTACTATTAAAGACTATAGTATCTACGATATTAGCATAGCCCTTCTAACTTCTCCTTACTAGGGGGCTAACTATAGGGTCCCCGTAGGGGTAGGCGGGGTTTAGTATTAGCTATAAGACCCTACCCTGCTTCTGCTTATTATCCTACCCTTATAGTATATCTTACTCCCTCTAAGAGAGGGTATTAGGAGCTACTACTTCTTTACTAGGGCGGTATTTAATAGTAAAGTTATACTAGCATAGCTCCTCTACTTACTAGCTCTAGCGCTCTATAAAGCGCTACTTCTTTATAAAGTATTTAAGCCCCTAGTAGTTAGTTAGTACTTTAAAAGTAGTTATACTATATAGCTCTACCCTCTATATATATAGGTAAGAAAGGATTACTAGGGCTTAATTTCGCTCTAAAGTTAGTCTTTTCCAAACTCCTTATCTTCTTCTAAGGAGTTAGTTACTACCTAGTAGTTATTTATAACCTCGTAGTATACTATTTCTTCTTTTAAGGTCTTTATTTTTATAACCCTAGGTAACTAGTCCTCCTTACTAGGGTAGTACTAGGTAATATAACCTCTAGCTCTCTAAATATAATAAGTATAGGGGTCCCTCGTACCATTCTAAGGTTATTATTATTATACTAGGGAGGTGCCTAAGGAGGATCCGGATTTTTAGAATTTATAGTATCTTACTTCCTTAACTTATAAGATATATATAGCTCTAGTTATATAAATATCCCCCTTAGTATTATTAGTAGTAGGTCTCTAGTAGGTTACTAAGTAGTTACTAGTAGCCTTCTAGCGCTCTACCTTCTATATAATACTCTAGACCTTTAAGAGCTAGCTATTATAATTAGCTAATAGGTTAATAGTAATTAGCTAGTCCCTTAGCCTAGGGGTAAGGGAGGTCTCTAGAAGTAAGATCTAGACTTAGCTAGGCTAGTTTATACTACTTATATTAGCTAGTATTTACTTAAATCTTAATAAAAAAGTTACTAGGGATTCGTTCTCTTTCTACTAGAGGGTCTATAGTTAAGCTATAGCTTATAACTAGATATTTAGGTCCTTATATATCTAGTCTAGGTAGGCTATAAAGTCCTTAGGGTTATATTTCCCCCTACCCCCCCTAGCTCTATAGAAAGTAGAGACTACTTACTAGGCTATACTATCTAAATAGGAGTTAATAAGGTATTATACCTCTATATCTATAGTATAGAACGCCCTATCTATAGCAGTCTTATACCTTATCTATTATACCTAGGTAGTATATTCCTTCTACTTACTTAAAAACTTCGGAGGTAGGGGTAATAGCTTCTAGTATATTATATTAGGTATTACTAATACCTTAGTAGTAGAACTTATAAGGGTTTGCGTAGCTACACATTAGCTATTCCCCTACTTAACCTCTTATAACTATTACTAGAGGGACTCTATTACTACTACTAAATTAGCTTATAATAGCTTATCTCGAGTTTTAGCTATATTACTATTAATTATTTTACTACCTAGTAGGGAGTAGCGCTCGACCTATTATTATTATTATAATAATAAGCTTAAATATATAAGCGGTTAGACCTAAGTTTATTTAATAAGAGATTGCTATAATACTATTTATTTAAGCTAAAGAGGAAAAGGGGAAGCTTTCCTCCCTAGTAGAGATTTCGCTAGTCTATAGGGAATAAGTAGCTAAGCCCTAGGTAGGCCCTAGGGAGCTCATTAGGTAGTAAACCTAGGTAGAAGCCTAGGTAAGCTTAACCCGGGCGTAGCCTATAATAGCTAGGATAATATTATAGGGAAAAGGGCTTAGCGGGCTAAGTGGGGAAGTCCGTAGGAGTTAGGATATATAGGGAGGCACTAGGTAACTACTAGATAAGCCCTCTAAGCCCTTACCTAGTTAACTAGAGGGCTAGAGAAGAATATTTAACCTTAGCTACCCGTAACTATACTAACTCTATTACTCTGCACCATACTAGTTTATAATACGTTCTTCTCTCTTACCTATATTAATCGGGGTATAAACTATTAAAGTAGTATAATATATAACGATATAATACCTACCTATAGGTTTACTAGGGAGATAAATATAGTATTACTATTAGGATCCCTTACTAGCTGGGAGCGACTAAATAACTAAACCTAGGATAAGACGCTTACTAAATAGAATAGTAATAAAGGTACTAGTAGGGGACTAGGTAGCTAATTAACAGAGGCTAAATTAGATTAGCTTATTAAGGAGGAAGAAAAGAAGGGGTAGGTAAACTATAAATAGGAATATCTTAAGGCCTTAAGGGCTAGCTAATTATTAACCCTAGTAAGTAACCCTACTACCTACTAGATAGTTATTAGTAACGAATCGAAGAAGTACTAATTAGAGCTTTAGGGGAAGTATCTCCTAGTACTTAAGTATAAAAGGGGTACCTAGACTAACTTGAATTAATCTATATTTAACCTCCATATATAACTTAAGATAAATAAGATTACATTAGACCTAGAAAAGGTGCTATTTACTACTAGGTACCTAGAGGGATTAGTAGCGAAGTAATAGACCTTATACCTCTCTATTAATAATAGTAATAAGGCGAAGGATATAACTTAGGCACTAATAAAGGACTAGTTAATTAATAGCATAGCTAATATGAGGTCTAGGACCCTTAGTATATAAACCTAGCTTAAGCAGACTTACTAGTAACTAGGATAATTATACCAGAGCTTTATTAATTATTAAAAAGGGATTAAGTTCGAGAGCCCCGATTAATAACTAGAGGAGATCTAGGTAGCTAATATAATAGCTAGGCTAGACCCTAAGCTCTAGTACTACGTTATAGCGAATAAGTTATAAAGTCGCAGCTTAACCTTAATACTAGGGCTAGAAATACCAAATATATAGTTAATATATAGATATATAACGCACTAGTAAGGGACTAGAGGGCTAATAATAAGGGATAATAACTAGAGAGCTAAACCCCTAACTAGGAGGGGTAAATCGAGGCTCTAAAGGGATAGACCTATAGGGACTATAGTAATATTAATAACTACTAAGAGGATACTAAGGACTTACTATAGGATACTAGGAAGGAAATTATCTATTATAGTTATAAAAGCAAAGGCTATATTACGCTAAGGTGCCTATATTATAAGAAGTATAGCTACCCCTGCTATAAAGGGAAACCCTGCCCTAGTAAATAACTAGAGGAGGACTAGGTAGTAACGCATACGGTTTAATAGGGTAATTACTAGCTATATTATATTAAAGCGACGATATAAGTCCGAGTTATAGGTAGCTAGAAGACTAGTACTACGCTTAGTAATTATAGAGCTAATAGGAATATTATAAACTAGAGGATTATAGCTAATACCTAACTAGAGGCTAATACGTTAGAACCTATTAGGGGAATATAAGTATCCAAGGGACCTAACTATAGTATATAGAAGTTAGTAACCTAAATAACTAATAGTATAGGCGTCTAGCGGATAGCTTTATATAATTTTAGGATTAGTAATAGTAATAGTTATAATACTATCCTAGAGATCCTATAGTATATAGCGGAGTACCCTAGAATTAAATAGAGGGAGTTAGGCTAGACCTTTCCCTTATATAAGAAGATTATCTATATTATTATAACTATAAAATAACTTAGGTATATTAAGAATAAAGCGAGAGTAGTACTTATAGGGGTACTATGAATTAACTATATATTAACTACTAACTACTAAGAGGATACCTAAGACCCTGAGCATACTAAGGGGATTAAAATAAATATCCTACTAGAGTACTAAGACTTTAAGAAGGTATTTAATATTAACCTAGTAGGAACTATACTAGAGTTCGGGATTACTAGGAGCTACCCTATTAACCTAGAGCCTAGAACTAAGCCCCTATTTAAGCTTATTTACTTATTAGCTAAAGAGAAGTTAGAAGAGTTAAGGGATTATATCTATAAGGTCTAATAAAAGGAATAGATTTACTTATTAGTAAGCCTAGTTAGGGTACTAATCCTATTTATCTTAAAGAAGAGAGGTAAGCTAAGGTTATATATAGACTACTAGGGGCTTAACTAGGTAAATACTAAGAACTATACCCGCCTCCCTCTAATTAATAAGATCTTTAACTAGCTCTCTAGAGCTAAGTACTTTACTAAGCTTAACCTTAAGGATATATACTACTAAGTAAGGATCTAGGAGGGAGATAAGTAGAAGATAGTATTCTATATATAATATAGCTACTATAAATATTATATTATGCTATTTAAGCTTATGAATATACCTACTACCTTCTAGATATTTATTAAAAAGTCGCTTATACGCCTAGTTAATATTATGCATATTCTATTTTTAGATAATATCTTAATTTTTACTAATAATATAGACTCCTATATAGAGGCTATAAGATAGGTACTTACCTAGCAAGAAGCTAATAGCCTCTATGCGAACCCTAATAAGTATAAATCTCATAAGGAGGAGCTTAAATTCCTTAGATTTATAGTCTTAGTAAATAGAGTTACTATAAAGTATAAGAGAGTCTAGGTAATAGCTAAATAGCTAGTACTTTTTATAATATAAGAGATTTAATAATTCCTAGGATTTATAGAGTTCTATAGGAGATATATTAAAAACTACTCTAAGATTTATAGCCTATTTACTAACTAACTTATTAATATAGCTAAGGGATAGCTAGTAATAACTAGGGAGGTACTAGTTACTTTCTATTAGCTCTGCGCTTTATGTATAGAAGTACTTATACTATATTACTTTAATCCTATACTCCTAATTTAAGTTAAACTAATATATTAGACTTTATAATAGGGGTAATACTAATCTAGTTAGAAGGGGATATATAGAGACTAGTAGTATATATATTTGAGAAGCTTAATAGTATATAATTATTATATAGTACGCTAGAGGTAGAACTACTAGCTATTAAGGAGGTAGTAGTAAGGTAGTAATATTACTTGCTTTACTCCTAGTATTATATCCGATTTATTACTAACTACTTAGGTTACTAGTACCTTACTAATAAAAAGACGTTTAGTAGCTACTAGGCTTAGCTATTATAAGACCTATTAGAATTTAACTTTGAAATGAAATACTAGCTAGGTCGCTATAACCTAGCTAATAGCCTATTATAGAGGCCTAACTATACCCTAGAGGATATAGAAATTAATAACGCTAGGGACTTGCTCTTATAGGACTTTCTATACTACTTTAATAAGACCTTCTATCTAGAGGGTAGGCACTAGGTAGCGATAAGGTACCTAACTACAAAATACCTCGCTAGAATAACTTATACCCTCGCTCTAGGAATAGGTTAGGAAGGCTTAATAAAAGGACCCCTTTTATATTAATAAGGAGTAGGAATAACGAGGTATAAGGTAATTATTAGATAATACTAATACCCTAAGATATTAAGAGGGCTTATATATCCCTAACAACTACCTACTTTAAAATAAAGTCGTTAGAGCTTTTTATAATAAACTATCTAGAGGTTACTAAGGGGTTACTAAGACGCTAAAGAGGATTAGAAAATCGTTCTTCTAGAACGCGTAGAAGGGTAATATAAAGGAACATATTAAGATATATATAACGTACTAATATATAAAACTGATATACTACTTCCTATATAGTAAACCTATACCCCTACTAGTACCTAACTAGCCCTTCGAATAGATATCGATTAACCTTATTATAAAACTACTACTATCTCTAATAATAATAAATAAGCGATATAATAATATTCTTATTATTATTAACTAGTTTATGAAATACTCCCTACATATCCATACTAGGGAGTTACTTATTACTAATAGGTTAGCTATACTACTAACTAATTACGTCTTCCTTATGTTTAAGCTCCTAGAAGCTATTATATCTAATCGGGGATTACTATTTACTAGTAACTTCTAGTCTAGAGTATACTACCTACTATTTATTAAGAGGAAGATTAGTACTACTTTTTATCCCTAAACTAATAGCTAAATAGAATATTAGAACTAGAGTATTAAATACTTTTTAAGGACTTTCTATAATATTAACTAGGATAACTAGGTAATATAGCTCGACCTAGCCTAATTCGTTTATAATAACTCCAATTATGAAGCTACTAAGATATTACCCGCTAAGCTACTAATAAGATATTCCGCTCGTAGACCTAGTAATATTAAACCCTAGTTAAAAGGCTTAGTCCTAGTAGTATATAAGAGAGTCTATAGCCTACTTACTTAGAGGTTAGCTATTACTAACTTACTTTAGAAGTATAATAAAATATATAGTAAGTTCTATAATTAGAGGAGGACCCCTATTATTTTTACTATAGGAGATCTTATATTACTTTTAATAAAAAACATTAAGTAGAGGCAGCCCTCTTATAAACTTTCTAATAGATACCTAAGCCTATTTAGAATCTAACGGGTAATGAATAGAGGACGAGCGTATAAGCTATAGATCGATAAAAAATACTAAACTCATATTATTTTTATACCTACGCAATTAGAACCCTTTTTTAGCTTAGCCGTTTTACTACGAGATATCCTAATTAACGACGATAACATCTATTGAGCTCGGAATTACGCCGCAGCCCCTTCGCAAAAAGACTACAACAAATTCACCCAGTTCGCAGGCACAATTCGGGAAATACTATATAGGTATTTTGACCTATACCCTCTACCAGTTAAGGAAAACAATATAGGAACCCTATACGTTCCTACTACTCGCAAGAGTATTAATAAGGTCCTAATAGAGATTAGGTTAACTTACTACCTCATTATAAGCCCTATTTACTTCCTTAATATACTTAGCTTATATATCCTATACCTCTAGCTATTTACTAACTAGCTACTCTATCTCTAGGTAGTAGTAGCAAAGCTCCTTATACTACTTATATAGTAATTCAGTCTATTTCTTAGCCTCCTTAGTAAGGTATTACTAATACCTAGCTATGTCCTCTAAAGTAATTACCTAGTAGTTCTCTATCTCTATAGAGATCTTAGCCTCCTTAGCCTTATACTTCTTAGGTATTATAATAGCTTTATTCTTTTTAACTTAGAGGGCTTTTATAACTATAAGCTAGGTAGCGAGGATATCCTCCTAAATATAATTAGATATTATTAGTAAAGTACTAGGGAGGTACTAGGGACCTACTTTATTCTTAATATATTATACCTAAGGGTTAGGCGTGGAACTAGCCTTATTTATAAAGAATTTAATCGTATTAGTAGCGCTTATTATATAATAAGTAGCTTATAGTAAGTTAGTAAATAAGAAATAGAAAATACTAAGTAGAACTTATGATAATATAAGCCTTATTCATACTTATTTTAGTATAATACTTATATTTAGTGAAGGTATCTAAGAAATAAATAAATTAGTAATAAAGTTAAAACCTAAAGCTAGTAAAGTATTAGATAAGTACTAACTAAGTATTAAATAAGAACTAGGAGCTTACTATTACTCTTAAAATAGAGAATTAAGCTTATAAAGAGCTTAATACTAGGGAGATCCTCCTTAGGGGGCTCTTACTTTATTATAGCTAGGAGGTATTAGTAATAGGGGTACCTCTAGAGTATACCTATAGCAGGGAGGGGAGCTTTACTAATAGTATTAGTAGTATTAATAGCAGAGGATAATATAATAATAAATTAATTTGATAATAATTAAGATAAAGTTATTAGTAGGGGAGTAGGAGGCTAATAGTAAGTTATTAGTAGTAGTAATAATATTATAAATCTAAAGAAATAAGAAGGAGAGATTTTAATAGGGCGAAATTCTAAGAGATATTTATATATTTTTAACTTAATACTAAAACTAGCCTTTTATATAGCTAAAAGGAGGATAATCTCTAGATTATTATATTATTTAACTTTATTTAACTTTACTATATATAGCGAGGTACTAGGTAGCTACTAGATAATAACTAGTAGCCCGCTATATTATAATAAAAGCCTTCTTTATCCCTAGAGAGAGAATACCCTTATTAGACCTAAAAAGGGGCTAAAAATATAATAATAAGTAGAAAATATAATAATTTAGAGGGCAAATTAAAAATAATAAGAATAAGCCTAAATAATAATACGTTATAGTATAACCCTACGAAGGAAGGAGTAACTATAATAAGGGGGCTTAGCTATAACCATCTAAATAACTACTAGGTAGTCCTAGACCTATTAGATAAAGCTATAATAGTAGTTAGAATAGGGGGATTAGCCCTATACTAGCTTATTACTCCTCTAAGCTATAAAGTCCCTTAATACCTAGGTATAAGAGCTATAAGAGTATCTAGGGTAGAGGATAACTACTCTATTACTAGTTAACTACTCCTCTAAGCTACCTAGCTATCTAAGGAAGAGTTAGATAGCTAGAACGAGGGATACTAAATTCTAGACCTATAAAAACTAAAAGTATAAAGTCCTATAGGGAGGCGCTAGGTACTCTCTAGGTAGCTACTAAATAAACTAGTTTAAGGGTAGATTAGTTTAGAGGGGGGGGATTATATTATAAGCTAGGATAATATTATAGGGAAAAGGGCTTAGCAGGCTGGGTAGGGAAGTCTATAGGAGTTAGGAGATATAGGGAGATACTAGGTAACTACTAGATAAGCCCTCTAAGCCTTTACTTAGTTAGTTAACTAGAGGGCTAGAGAAGAATATTTAACCTTAGCTACCCCTAACTATACTAACTCTAATACTCTGCACCGCACTAGTTTGTGATAACTAGCTTCTGAAAAGGCCTTCTACTAATTAGATATAAAAGTCTTAAAGAAGCTAGATACTTACTCTTACTCTATATAATATTAGAGTATAAACTAGTAACTAGAGCGAGAATTACTTTCTATTATACCTAGTTATAGGTTACGAGGTAGTAGATTATATAGTTATTAGCTTTAATAAGTTTAGTTATAGCCCTCCTAGTTATATACCTAGTTAGACCTCTATTTAGTATTAGTTCTCTCCTTACTATCCTAGTATAGCTATACTAGTAGATTTAAGGGCCTTCTATCTAAAGGTTTAATTTGATTACTCTTACTTGCTTTAGAAATATATTATAGAGCAGGTAGTAGTTTAATTATAATATACTCTTTAATCTATTCCCCTTTAGAATTAACTTCTCTAATAGCTTTATTTATATAGTTTATTTCTAATATATATACTATATCTACTTCTCTATTTATTAAGACTAGGATCTTATCTAGCTCTAGCATAGGATTAGGGGATAAAAGCTACCCCCCCTTCTAACTTACCTATTCTTTTTAAAGTTTTAGGATTCTTTTATTTAGAGACTTAGTTATAAGAATAAGGGTTAGTATAAGTAACTATTTAGTTATAACTATCAATATAACTTTATCCTTATATATAACGCTTAGAATCTAAAGTATAAAGTCAACTTATAATATAGGTTCTTTAATATCTTCTACTATCTTATAGATAATATCTTCTAGGATAGCCTCTTTTACCTCGTCATTTATATAGAAAGTCTATTTATTAAACATTATATTCTACATAATAATAACTATTTATAATATAGGGATCTAGACCCTATATAGGTTATAAGTATTTAGGATATATCCTAGTAAGTATCTAATATATCCCCGTAATATTACCTTAAAGTCTCTCTTATTAATTCCTCTCTCTCGTTTGCTCTTAAGGGGGTATATATAGTAGCTATAAGTATATATATATCCCTAGTAAGGGCGAAGGTTATAAGTTAGGGTTACTCTATTATTAGGCTAATACTAGTAAAAATACTAGTAGAACTACTCCTCTTTGATGTATAATAGCGAACGCTAGTCGTAGCGTTCAAGTAGGCTTATATTATATAGTATTATTATAGTTAGTACTATCTTAGTCTATAGTTATATAAGTAAGCTAGCTATAGTAAGTATTTTAATCGTTTAAGTAATAACTTCTTAACTAGCCTATTCCCCTCTGCTATTTAATTGCTTTATATATAGAGGGGCTATTTTAATCTTTATTCCTTTTATATAGGTCTAATCCTTATATCCTATATATCCTATAAGTAAAATTACTAACCTCTCGATATCTTATCTATTCTTATAAAAAGAAAGTCCCTTCTATTAAGATACCTATTACTTAAAGGTATATAGAGCGAGTATAACGCTACTATAGGTCTTATTAACGCGTAGAAATATAATAAGCTAACTAGTATATTTATCCTGAATAATAAGGAGCTACTACTTCCAGTTAAAGCCTTTAGGGTAGCTAAATAGATTCTATATAATGCTATAGTAAGGGCGTTTTGCTCTATCTTCTTATATTCGTCTTAAAATTACCTATCTAGTATATATTACTATATAATATTAATACTATAGGTATATCAGGCCCTTAATCCTTACCCCCTAAGTAATATATACTAGCTACTTAAGAGCCTTAGGGCTGAGGTAGCTACTTTAGAGGTACTAAAGTATTATATTATTACTCTAGTCTAGTAGTAATATAAAAGAGGAATACTTATATATTATAAGCATATAGTTTATAATATTAAGAATAATACTAATACTTTAGGGGATCTGGTTATGAATAGAGTATAAGGAACGATGCTTATATTTAAGGAAAGTAAGGTTTACTTTCCTAATAACCTTCTTAATTATAATACTATTCTTATAGGTTTTAAAGCGAAGTATATAGTTATACTTTGAATACTAGATACCTATCTTCTAAAGTAGTATTTTAAAAATAATATTAATATAATAGTTCTATATATATACTATATTATAGAGTATAAGGTCCTCTATACTTATACCCTTTAGGCTATTAAGAGTATTCTTAATAATATATATACCCTTTATAAAAATTAGATATAAAGGTGTTTAAAAATTAACCTATTCTCTATTATAATACTTAATTAAAGAGGTAATAAGTAGGGACTTATTACTTACTAGGTATATCTCTCCATAGTTTTCTAAGACTATAGATTTATATAATATACAACGTCCTAAGTAGGGGGTTATAAAGATACTTAGGGGCCTCTAGCCACTGCATAGTGATTTTACCTGCTTAAGTGCAACAGACCTTCTAGCTCCGCGCCTCCTGACAATATATAGCTTTTAGTTACGTAATCGTAATTACTAACTACCTTTCCTAACTATAGCCGCACTTATACGTGCCTATAGCCTCACGATCCTTAACTTTATATTAATAATAACGTGGTTTTTAATTATTTAATAGACTATAAAACTATTAACTTTTCCTCTCACGCACTACCCGCGCCGCTATTAAACACCGCCTCTATTACCGCTTTGTCCGCTAGCTATGCTATCGTTAGTAACGCTCTCTCTATTAGTTAGTATAAGCCGTACTAACTAACGTTCCCCTAATAGGCCTGGGCTGCCTAGGCTGCCTCTACCTTAGCAATATAGAGGACCTGCTTAAAGAAGGGCTACTCTATAGGGTATATAACGACCTACTAAACTTCTACTACTAAGTTTACTTACTTAGCTCTAATACTATTACGCCTTATAGAGTCCCCTATAGGGGTATTAAGGTAAGCCCTCTTAAGGGTTATATTAATAATACGCTCTCGATATATAGTAGAGTAGTTAATAAAGGAGCAGGTTTTATTAATTATATCGAGGCTAAACTCTCTAGTAACCCTCTTTATATTATTTACACTAAAGGGCGTACCTTGCTTAGGCTTAGCGTATTTATATACAGGGTCTAGTAGTAATATAGTTAAGGATTTATTATAGGTTATAGGTATACCTAGGACTTCGTGGATAAGGAAGAGGGAGAGGTAGAAGGCCTTAGTCGTAGTAGTAAAGCTTCTTATACTTCGAGCTAGAAGAACCTCTTAGGAAAGACCTCTTTAGTTAAAAAGTTACCTCTTATATAGTAGCGTTCATAGTACCTTTAGCACCTTACTAGAAGGTTAACCTTTTAGGTTAAGGAGTTATCCTATATACTAGCTTTTATAATACCTTTAGTACCTTGAGCTCGGAATTACGCCGCAGCCCCTTCGCAAAAAGACTATAACACATTCACCTAGTTCGCAGGTATAATTCGGGAAATACTATATAGGTATTTTAACCTATACCTTCTATTAGTTAAGGAAAATAATATAGGAACCCTATATATTCCTACTATTTATAAGTAAACCCTCGTATAAAGTCGGATGCGCGTAGCACTAGGGCTAATTATATTAGAGCTAAACGGGCTACTAAGGCTCTTATAGCAACGCCCTCGCTAAACCTTCTAGCAAGGTAAAACCTAATATATAAGATAACTCCTTAACCTAAAAGGTCGACCTTCTAGTAAGGTACTAAAGGTAAACGCTACTATATAAGCAGTAACTCCTTAACTAGAGAGGTCTTTCCTAAGAGCTTCTTATAGCTAGAAGTATAAGAAGCTCTATAAATAGGGCGTTATACCTCTCCCTTATCCTTATTCTTATCCCTTAACTATATTAGCACTAGACCTTATATATAAATACGCTAGGCCTAAGTAAGGTACGCCTTTTAATTTAAATAATATAGAGGGGATCGCTAGAGAGTTTAGCCTTAATATAATTAATAAAACCTACTCTTTTATTAACTACTCCGCTATATATAGAGAGTATATTATTAGTATAGCCCTTAAGAGGGCTTACCTTAATACCCCTATAGGGGACTCTATAAGGCGTAATAGTATTAGAGCTAAGTAAGTAAACTTAGTAGTAGAAGTTTTATAGGTTATTATATACCCTATAGAGTAGCCCTTTGTCGAGCAGGTCCTCTATATTACTAAGGTAGAGGTAGCCTAGGTAGCCTAGGCGAACGTTAGTAAGTACGGCTTATACCGACTGCTTTAATATAGAGAGAGTATTACTCATAATAGCATAGAAATCAACAAAGTCTAAAACAGCTAATACATAGGACGCTGCTCACAAAAGATAGTAATAACTTCTAGCGGACGAAGCGGTAATAGAGGCAGTATTAGCAGCGCGGGTAGTGCGCGAGAGGAAAAGTTAATAGTTTTATAGTTTAAATAATTAAAAACCACGTTATTATTAATATAAAGTTAAAGATTATAAGGCTATCTAGTAGGGTATATATAAGTATAGCTATAGTTAGGAGAGTTATAATCACGTAACCGAAGGCTATATATTATCAGGAGGCGCGGAGTTAGAAGGTCTATTGCACTTAAGCAGGTAAAATCACTATGCAGTGGCTAGAGGCCCCTTTAGTACCTTACTAGGAGGTTAACCTTTTAAGTTAAGGAGTTATCTTACATAGTAGCTTTTACCTTACTAGAAGGTTTAGCGAGGGTATTATTATAAGCAAACCCTCGTATAAAGTCAGATATACGCTATACCAGGGCTAATTATATTAGAGCTAAACGGGCTATTAAGGCTCTCGTGGCCTAGAAACGCCCTCGCTAAACCTTCTAGTAAGGTGCTATAAAAGCTACTATATAAGATAACTTCTTAACCTAAAGGGTCGACCTTCTAGCAAGGTACTAAAGGTGCTATAAATACTACTATATAAGAGGTAACTCCTTAACTAAAGAGGTCTTTCCTAAGAGGTTCTTATAGCTAGAAGCATAAGAAGCTCTGCTATAAGCGGGGCCTTATGCCTCTCCCTCTTCCTTATCCCTATAACCTATAATAAATCCTTAACTATATTAGCACTAGACCCTATATATAAAAACGCTAAGCCTGCGCGAGGTACGCCCTTTAATACTAATAACGCGTAAGAGCTCGCTAGAGTATTTAGTATTAATATAATTAATAAAACCCGCTCTTTTTTTAATTACTATATTATATATAGAGAGTATATTATTAATATAACCCTTAAGAGGGCTCTTATTAATACCCCTAGAGGGGATACTTGCTATTATATTATAGCTAAGTAAGTAGACTTAGTAGTAGAAGCTAGGCGGGTTATTATATACCCTATAGAGTAGCGCTTCTTTAAGCAGGTCCTCTATACTATTAAGGCAGAGGTAGCCTAGGCCCCTTAGGGGAACGTCGGTAAGTATAGCTTATACTAACTACTTTAATATAGAGAGAGCGTTACTAATAAGAGCATAACTACTACGAAGGCGTTAGCTAACCCGATTAAATAAGAGGACTAGCGGACGAAGTAGTAATAGAGGCGGTATTTAATAGTAGCGCGGGTAGTATACGAGAGGAAAAGTTAATAGTTTTATAGTTTAAATAATTAAAAACTATATTATTATTAATATAAAGTTTAAGATCGTAAGGCTATCTAGTAGGGTACGTATAAGTGCAGCTATGGTTAGGAAAGGATTATTGAGCTCGGAATTACGCCGCAGCCCCTTCGCAAAAAGACTATAATAAATTCACCTAGTTCGCAGGTATAATTCGGGAAATACTATATAGGTATTTTAACCTATACCCTCTACTAATTAAGGAAAATAATATAGGAACCCTATACGTTCCTATTACTCGCAAGTAAACCCTCTAAATATTACTATATAAAGTCGGACGCGCGCTATACTAGGGCTAATTATATTAGAGCTAAATAGGCTACTAAGGCTCTTATAGTAACGCTCTCGCTAAACCTTCTAGTAAGGTGCTACGAAAGCTACTATATAAGATAACTCCTTAACCTAAAAGGTCGACCTTCTAGTAAGATACTAAAGGTACTATAAACGCTACTATATAAGAGGTAACTCCTTAACTAGAGAGGTCTTTCCTAAGAGGTTCTTATAGCTAGAAGTATAAGAAGCTCTACTACGAGCAGGGCCTTATGCCTCTCCCTTATCCTTATCCTTATCTAACCTACGATAAATCCTTAACTATATTAGCACTAGACCCTATATATAAATATACTAAGCCCGAGCGAGGCACGCCCTTTAGTATAAATAACGCAGAGGGGATCGCTAGAGAGTTTAGCCTTAATATAATTAATAAAACCCGCTCCTTTATTAACTACTCCGCTATATATAGAGAGCGTATTATTAGTATAGCCCTTAAAAGGGCTTACCTTAATACCCCTATAGGGGATTCTATAAGGCGTAATAGTATTAGAGCTAAGTAAGTAAACTTAGTAGTAGAAGTTCGGCGGGTTATTATATACCCTATAGAGTAGCCCTTCTTCGAGCAGGTCCTCTATATTACTAAGGTAGAGGCAGCCTAGGCAGCCTAGGCGAACGTCGGTAAGTACGGCTTGCGCCGAATAGAGAGAGCGTTACTAACGACGGTATAGCTAGCGGACGAAGCAGTAATAGAGGCGGTATTAGTAGCGCGGGTAGTACGCGAGAGGAAAAGTCGATAGTTTTATAGTTTAAATAATTAAAAACCACGTTATTATTAATATAAAGTTAAAGATCGTGAGGCTATCTAGTGTAATAGGCACGTATAAGTATAGCTATAGTTAGGAAAGGATCACGTAACTAAAGGCTATGTATTATTAGGAGGCGCGGAGTTAGAAGGTCTATTGCACTTGAGCAGGTAAAATCACTATGCAGTGGCTAGAGGCAGGAAAGGATTATATAACTAAAGGCTGTGTATTATTAGGAGGCGCGAAGTTAGAAGGTCTATTGCACTTAAGCAGGTAAAATCACTATGGAGTGGCCAGAGGCCGAGTTTTATATAATATCATAGAGAAATAGCTATTTAAGGTTCAAAATAATATTATGAAATTAGTAATAAAACTTAATTTAGTTTATAGATAGTAATTAGCTAATAGAGTAGATATTAGCCCCTAGGTAGATAATAAATAGGGTATATTAGATATTATAGCTAACTTTATAATACTAGGTTTCTTAATTAAGAGCGCGCTTAAAAGTCTCTTAGTTATAAATATAATATTCTAGCTTTTTATAGGGGATTTTAATAATATAAAGTAGGTAATAGTAGATATAATTAAGTATAATATACTTGGTATCTTCTTATTTAGATTATTATTAATTAGAAGTAAAATAATTCTAGGGATATAAAACATAAGTCACTCTAGAAGTACTAAGTATTAGATAGGGCTAGAACCAATAGGAACTAGAAAGATAATAAATAATATAGCTCTACCTATTAAGCTCGGAATTACGCCGCAGCCCCTTTATAAAAAGACTATAATAAATTCACCTAGTTCGCAGGTATAATTCGGGAAATACTATATAAGTATTTTAACCTATACCCTCTACTAGTTAAGGAAAATAATATAGGAACCCTATATGTTCCTATTACTCGCAAGTAAACCCTCGTATAGAGTCGGACGCGCGCCGCACTAGGGCTAATTATATTAGAGCTAAACGGGCTACTAAGGCTCTTATAGCAAAGCTACTATATAAGATAACTCCTTAACCCAAAAGGTTAACCTTCTAGCAAGGTACTACGAACGCTACTATATAAGAGGTAACTCCTTAACTAAAGAGGTCTTTCCTAAGAGGTTCTTATAGCTAGAAGTATAAGAAGCTCTACTACTATAAGCAGGGCTTTATACCTCTCCCTCTTCCTTATTCTTATCCCTTAACTATATTAGTACTAGACCCTATATATAAAAACGCTAAGCCTGCGCGAGGTATACCTTTTAATACTAATAACGCGCAAGAGCTTACTAGAGAGTTTAGTATTAATATAATTAATAAAACCCGCTCCTTTTTTAATTACTCTATTATATATAGAGAGTATATTATTAGTATAGCCCTTAAGAGGGCTCTTATTAATACCCCTAGAGGGGATACTCGCTATTATATTATAGCTAAGTAAGTAGACTTAGTAGTAGAAGCTAGGCGGGTTATTATATACCCTATAGAGTAGCCCTTCTTCAAGCAGGTCCTCCGCACTATTAAGGTAGAGGTAGCCTAGGCCTGAACGTTAGTAAGTACGGCTTATGCTAACTGCTTTAATATAGAGAGAGCGTTACTAATAATAGCATAGCTACGAAGGCGTTAGCTAACCCGATTAAATAAGAGGACTATAAAGATAGTAACGACTTCTAGCGGACGAAGCAGTAATAGAGGCGGTATTAGTAGCGCGGGTAGTGCGCGAGAGGAAAAGTTAATAGTTTCGTAGTTTAAATAATTAAAAACCACGTTATTATTGATATAAAGTTAAAGATCGTGAGGCTATCTAGTATAATAGGTATATATAAGTATAGCTATAGTTAGGAAAGGATCACGTGACCGAAGGCTATATATTATTAGGAGGCGCGGAGTTAGAAGGTCTATTGCACTTAAGTAGGTAAAATCACTATATAGTAGCTAGAGGCCTAGCTCTACCTATAAATAGGTAAGAATATTAAGAGTAGGCTTAAAAGATATATAGAATAGTTCGCAGATCTAATTAAAAGAGATAATCTAAATCGGTACTAATTTACTAAGAAAATACTAAAGAACGAGGTATAGGATTATTAAGGTACTAATCGTAGTAATATAGCCTCTGGCTACTGCATAGTTATTTTACCTGCTCGAGTGCAATAGACCTTCTAACTCCACGCCTCCTAATAATATATAGCCTTCGGTCACGTGATTATAACTTTCCTAACTATAGCCGCACTTATACGTGCCCGTTAATAGCCTCACGATCTTGAACTTTATATTAATAATAATATAGTTTTTAATTATTTAAACTATAAAACTACTTATCCTCTCGCGCACTACCCGCGCTACTATTAAATACCGCCTCTATTACTACTTCGTCTACTAGTCGTTACTATCTTTACTATACTATTATTAGTAACGCTCTCTCTATTTAGTATAAGCTTTACTTACTAACGTATAAGCCCTAAGGGGCCTAGGCTACTTCTATCTTAATAATATAGAGGACCTGCTTAAAGAAGGGCTACTCTATAGAGTATATAATAACCTACTTAGCTTCTATTACTAAGTCTACTTACTTAGCTATAATATAAGAATAAGTATCCCTTCTAGGGGTATTAATAAGAGCCCTCTTAAGGGCTATATTAATAATATACTCTCTATATATAATAGAGTAATAAAAGAAGGAGTAGGTTTTTTTAATTATATTAATACTAAACTCTCTAGTAAGCTCTCGCGCGTTATTAGTATTAAAAGGCATGCCTCGCGCGGGCTTAGCGTTTTTATATATAAGGTTTAGTACTAATATAGTTAAGGATTTATTATAGGTTATAGGTATACCTAGGACTTCGTAGATAAGGATAAGGAAGAGGGAGAGGCATAAGGCCCTCCTCGTAGTAGCAGAGCTTCTTATACTTCTAGCTAAAAGACCCTCTTAGGAGAGACCTCTTTAGCTAAGGAGTTACCTCTTATATAGTAGTATTCGTAGTACTTTTAATACCTTACTAGACGGTTAACCTTTTAGGTTAAGGAGTTATCTTATATAGTAGCTTTTACCTTTAGTACCTTACTAGAAGGTCGACCTTTTAGGTTAAGAGGTTATCTTATATAGTAGCTTTTACCTTACTAGAAGGTTTAGCGACGGTATTACTATAAGAGCCTTAGTAGCCTATTTAGCTCTAAAATAATTAGCCCTAGTATAGCGCGTATCTAACTTTATATAAGGGTTTGCTTGCGAGTAGTAGGAACATATAGGGTTCCTATATTATTTTCCTTAACTAGTAGAGGGTATAAGTTAAAATATATATAGACTATTTCCTAAATTATGCCTGCGAACTAGGTGAATTTGTTATAGTCTTTTTGCGAAGGGGCTGCGGCGTAATTCCGAACTTAATTCTAGTAATATATATATAATACCTAAGTCCGCTACGCTTATCTCCTCTACGCTCTACTCCATAGTCTTCCTATAATAGGTCCGTACGCTAAGAGAGTTTTCTAAAAGCTATATAGCTAAGTTTATCTTATCCTATCTTGATTATCCCCTTAAGACCTTTTATAATATTATAAAAGAGAGTCTTAAAAAATAAATAAAACTACTTTATCTATTAATAATATCTTCTAAGTAGGCGATCTTATTATTAAGAGGGTCCCTTAGGTTTAACTATCTTTTACTATAAGATATATCTTAATAATAGCCTTACTACCTCTTCCTCTTAATTATACTCCTTATTCTATTCTAATCCTTAGTATAGCTAAAACTACCCGCCTTACTATACTAAGCGCGAGAAGTTATAATAATATACTCCCTTAGGCGTGTTCTACTTAATCTAATCCTACTAGTTAACTCTCTACTAGATATAGTCTATATAGCTATAGTTATGCTTATTTAAAGGACTAGGCCTCTTAGGATATAATAGGCTATCTATAAATATAACTCTTAGGCGTAGCTTAATAGTTATACTACTACTTAGCGTCTATAAGACTTATAAGTAAAGCTAGTATCTAAGGTATTTAAGCTTATTATCTAGGATTTAAGATAACGTAGACCTGGATAATACTAATAATTTATAAATAGGTTAAGAAATATTTACTATAGGAGATACTATAACATTATTATTATTTCTAAAGTCTACTATATTACTATCTATAGGTAAAGGAGTAGGAGGGTATAAAGGAAAGAAAGGTACTTCCTTAAAGTCTTCTTAGCTTAATAGGGTATCTTATAGAGCTATACTACTATTAATAGTTAACTTATAGAACTTTATAGTAATTATAGATATATATTAGGCAACTAAGGGGATTTTAGAGTTAGAGAATAATACGCTATTACTTAAGGTTATACTACTAAAACATAGATATAGTAATCCTTCTTAAATTGGAGCTCTAGCCTATTTAATATACTATAGGCTATATATAAATCTATCCCTCTATTAAACTAAATTAACTATATAGGTATTAATTAATAGGAGCTTTCGGAGTTATTAAGGGGCTCCTATCTTATAATACTACGTATTAACGTCCTATATAGCCTTAATAAAGCGCTAATTACTATTCTAGTCCTATATAGAGTTATAATAGAAGTAGTAGCTAGTTAACTAGTTTCCAAAAATCGCAGCTTAGTAATAATTATTATAGTTTAATAGAAAGAGAGCCCTAGTAATATCCTAAAGATTCTTTACCTCTACTCTTTTAGGCTCTATAGAAGCCTTATTAATTTCTTTCCTAAGTTACTAAGCTGGTTTATAAATTAAGATATAGATATTACGAGGGTAGCCCTTAATTATAAATATAAAAAGGGCTATAACCTCTAAATTATCTAACTCCTCTTATATTATTAGCTTCCCTTATATATTATAAAGGTCTAATAAATATTCTACTTAAGCTAAAGTTATAATAGATAACCCTCTTCTATACTAGGTTATAAAGTAACTCGCAGATTCTTAGTTCTATTATATATACTATAGGACTACTAGTACGGGCGTATCTTTATTTAGTATAGGGTTCCCTTTAGGTCTTATAGTATTAAATACTACTAAGGTATTAGTAGGGTTAAATATAATATCTCTTAGGGTAGTAGGGGCTACGTAGGGCGATATATATAGTTTTATAAACCTAGAATAGTTAAGATATTTTATAAAATTAGCTAGCTATTATAAGTTATAATCCCTCTTCTACTTCTTATAGTTATTCCTTCTTTTTATTTTCTAGATATTTAGTTCTTTTAATAATCCTTCCTCTCTATTTAACTCTTTTAGATTAATAGGAACTATTAGACTAGTCTATAAATTAGTATCCTTAGGTACTAATAAGTTAATATCTATCTTATCTAGAGAGGAAACCTCTAGGTTTATAAATTAAGGGGTATACTTTGCTATTTAATTTTTAATATCTTTTTAAGCTATCCTTTTCTTAATATCTTTATTTCTTAATTTAATATATTAATTATATAGAAGTCTATCTACCCTTAGTTAAGTCTAGTATCCTTTAGGAGGTATTTTATATATAAAGGCTATTAAAAAATAATTAATCTAAGCTTAATACCTTATCTTAATAAGCTACTTTCGAGGTACTAGGCTTCTAATTTATATAAAGAACCTAAGCTAATTAATAAGGTAGAGACTAGAGGCTTATAATAGAGGGTCTATTTATTAAAGTTCTATTAGATATAGCTATTTTATTAAAACTCCCTTAGCTTTATATCTTAGTAGAAAGCTCCTAGTAATAAGTATTAGAGTTTATAGTTATCTTTTAGCTCCTTCCGTTAACTACTAATTATTATAAAACTAGTTTCTCCTATCTTATATATTAATTAGTAGACCTATAATAACTACTTTAGTAGACTTAGGTGCTTATAGATAAATAAGAAGTATATTAGGGGACTTAGCTTTAATTTAGGTAATTATAATATCTCTTATATCTCTATCTTTAGATTATTTTCTATACCTCTAACTATCTTATAGTAGAGCTATTAGCTAGGCTTAGTAGGCCTTATAAGGTAATAAGTAACTACTAAGATATCCTTAGTATATATCAGAGTTGCTAATTCGAGTGCGCTAATAGTATTAAATATACTAGCTATAACTTACTATAAGTATAAAGGGCGAATTATCTTTTCTACTACTTCTAAGGTCTTACTCTAATACTTAACGAGGATATGTTTTAATATTATATTAAAAGGGTCTATCTAACTAGGGATATTATCCTTCCTAGGTAGAGGGCGTATAGTATATTTAATTAGCTAAGGCTAGTAACTAAGCTTATTAAGACGTCTAAAGCCTAGGATATCTCTATTATTTTATCCCTATACTTAAAACCTACTTATACCTAGTTTATTAAGTATAGGCTTTATTAAAAGTCTAATTTTAATGATAGGAAGGTTTAAGGATCTTAACTCCTAGATCTATATATCTAACGCTTTAGTATTATAAAAGATAACTTTCCCTATTATAATATATTAGGAGAGAAGTTAATAAGGGGAAAATATATGTAATTTATAGATTAAAGAGCTAGATAGAAGTAATATTTAAAGAAAAGGAGGAGCTATAGTATAGTAGTTAGTATTATATAGTTAGTAGATAAATTAAGCTTAAAAGTAAATAATATATATATAGTAGAGAGAGGAACTAGAGGGCTTAAGGGGTAAGGAGTGCGTTTTTTTATCTACTAATTATATTAATAATATAGTAACTTACTAGTCGCTTATAGAAGGAATAATTAACTCTCCTCCCTTACTCTCCTTAGCTTTTATAAAGTAAAACGAACTTAGGATAAAAAACCTATAATAAATAGAATAATAAATTAGGGCGGTTATATATAGGGATAGAATAGGAGAAATAATAGTTAGTAGTAGCTATTAAAATAAGTAGCCTAGTTATAAATTAAATAAATATCCTCCTCTATCCTCTATTATTAACTTCTCCTTCTATAATAACTACCTTTACCTAGCTACTTTAATCTTTATTTAACCCCCTTATACTTTCTATTTATATCTATAAATTATATCTTCTTATTATAGCTAACTAGAACTTCCTTATCTTAGGTATTAAAAATACTAAGTAACCTCGCCCTTATTATCTCCTATTAGTAGTAACCCTTTAGGTCCTTAATCCTAATATCCCTATACCTAAAATAAAGAAAAATAATATAGCTCGTTTATCTAATACTCTAATAACTAACTATAGGTATTCCTTCCCTTCTTTTTAATATCCCTATACCCTCTAGCTAATAATTATAATTCTTAAGTAGCTATAAGCCTTATTTAGCTTTAACTTAATATCCCTAGTAATAAATACTTAGAGGTAGCCT
>JAVHLU010001414.1:0-31065 GCA_036785755.1 Colletotrichum ledebouriae
AAAGTATTATTAAAGAGATATTATATAGGTATATAACTATATATAATATAGTTATTTATTAAGGTTTATATAAACCTTATAGGATTATTATAGAACTTTTAAGATATACCTTCGGTATTCTTACAAGTATTATTACGTAATAATAGACTTTAAAGGTCTATATTTATATCCTTACTTATAAGTAAGGACTTAAACTAAAAACCTTATATTTAATAGTTCTTACTACTAGTTAACTTATTAATGGTTACCTTAGAGATATCTATAGTAAGTAATTTAAGTAGTAACTTAATAAATGAATACTTTATATAAAAATTACTTTGTTATAAAAGTAGTGCTTATTAATATAAAATTATATATAAAGAGCACTTTTAAAGTAGTTTTAGAGCAGTTTTTAAAGTAGTTTATTTTTTTATATTATAGGAGGGTTTTCTTAATTAATAATAAAATAATATATTAAAGAATAACTATCCTAAGTAAATATAATACAATCCTCTTATAGTAGTTTTATTTTATAACTAAATAACTAGTAAAAAGTTAATATATATTTCCTCATTTTTATATTTATTCTCACATATATCTTTCTATATTTTATTCGGTTTGAAAAGCAGTCTAAAATCATATTAATAAGTATATTAATATAGATGGTCGTTTATATTCGATTTAAGCGTACTTTTAGGGTTCGATTTGACTGATTGAAGGGTATTCATTAAACTTAGTATAGGTTAGCTTCGTTTAGCCCTCTTAACTAGTATAAACTAGTTAGATAGTCGTAGTACTTTAAATAGGTAATCGGCAGAGGCTTTTTCGAGTTAATAATCCATTATTATTAGAGCAGGTTGCCTAACCAGGTAATCTCGATAATTTAATAACTCGGGTAACATAATAAATTATCGATATAATTTATTCGTATAGAAGAATATTAAGATTAATTATAGGATTTCCTATTTAGCGTAGGTAGTAGAGGTTTATTCTCTTATATAGCTTATATACTTATACGGGATATTAATATATACGTAGAGGAAAGAGTTGCTTTTAGAGAGGCTAATAAGCTATTTAGGTTGAGCTATACTAGGCTTATAACCTATAAGCACAGCTATATAAATAGAAAGAGAGGTAGAAAAGTCCCTGTGATAATACAGATATATATTAGGTAGGGAATAATATAATAGAGCAATCTTTCTAGTTTATTATATAATATTACAATAGAGGGAAGAATATAGTTATAAAGAATAATATATTTTATATAATAATACGTTAAGAACTAGGTCTAAAGAGCTAGGGAAAAAGGAAGGTATTAATAGTTAATATGCTCCTAATCCCTCGGAAGGCTTAGAAGTACTAATAAAGTATAATATAGTTAGTTTAAACGTAATATAGATAGTCTTAGCTAGTTTAAACCCTATATATCGGATTAATATATAAAACCTTCTGAGCTAAATCTTAATAGATTTAGGTAAACCTTAAGTTCTAACTTTATCTTATTATCCTAGATAAAAGTATAACCCCTTATTATATAGTATATAGCTATATACCGTTCGATGCGAAATAAGATAAGGATTCTAAATATATCCTTTGTTTTTCTTATACCTTTGATGGTTATAGAGATATAGGGCTATAAATATAAAATCTAATTTTATTTCCTATAGTACTTTCTATACTATTTAAAGAAACCTCTAGAAAGCTATAGAAACTTATTAAGTTTACTATCTCTAATAGAGTTGAACCTTATATAAATTAAGCTTATACTTTTACTTAATAAAACACCTAATAAGGAAATAAGTAGGGTAGCTTAGTAAGTAGCTTATATAAGTATAGAAGGCTATAGAAACTAAGGCTTAAGTATAGGTAACTAGCCTATCCCCCTAGATCACTCTCTCTCTCTCTTCCTATCTTATTTAGAGACTTTGATACTCCGTTATTTATACCTATTATTTTCCCTTTGAGCTATCGATTACGTAACGTAACCTAAGAATTAGCCGTTTAGTAGCTACGTTTTAGGATATCTTACCCCTTACTTATCGAGGGTAGGATTTATAACTTAGAAATAACATTAACAATATTAACGATTTCTAAATCAATTTATTCCATCAAAGGTCCATTGGAATTATCTCCTTATGCTTAAATTCCTCAGCCTTTATTATATATTATGCTGGATTGATTGAGAATTTCCCTGAATATTATCTCGCTCCAATATCCGGGCCTTCCGAGCTACCCTACGCTACGCCCGATATCTCCAATGTTATAAAAAACTGCAAATAATAATAATCATAAAGGTCTTCTAATATAATGAAGCCTAT
Source organism: Colletotrichum ledebouriae (assembly GCA_036785755.1). Taxonomy (NCBI): domain Eukaryota; kingdom Fungi; phylum Ascomycota; class Sordariomycetes; order Glomerellales; family Glomerellaceae; genus Colletotrichum; species Colletotrichum ledebouriae. Next base: position 2,298 of record JAVHLU010001414.1, read on the forward strand.
ATACCGCTCTTGAAATAATAAAAAGGCTTTCTGACTTAGGGGTTAGATCCTTACCCTTATAAAATAAATACTATAATAATAAAAGCTTAGAAGTATATATAAAAGTAAAGGCTTATATATATAATAAGAAGTATAAACATAATACTCCCTATATAAAGTAAGGGGGGAGTATATATAATAATAACCTATATTAAAAAGAAAAGAAAAGTAATAATAATAAATATATAATACTTCTTATAAAGTCTACTTTAGGTCTATTAGAGTAAAGTAATCTTCTAGAATTTATCATGTTCTAGAAAATAAATCTATAAGAGGGTCTCTAGTTCTATATATATATAAGGCGTTAAACTAGACCTAAAGTAAACTATACTCCTACTTAAAAGCTATATATAACTAAGGGACTATATTACGCCTACCTAAGGTTATTTACTAGAGTATAATAATACTTATATATATATATATATATATATATATATAAAGAGGTAACTTATAATAAGATATAATACTAATACTCTAGGCTAGCCTCTAGCTACTGTATAGTGATTTTACCTGCTTAAGTAGCTAGTAAAAGCTACTACTAGTATAAAAGTAAGATCCTATTCTTCTTCTATGTCAATAACTATATATTTATATACCCCCTGTCTCAAGAGCTAAGAGGTAGAGTGCTAATCTACAAACTTTAATTATAATACTACCCTAAAGGAGGTAAGGATATTTAGTAGTTTCTAGGGATTAAAGTTATATAAGACTAACCTAATTATAAGCTATAGCTATTATAGTTATCCTTCTTTAAGAAACTATTTAAATTTCTGAATAATAAGCCTATAAGAGATTATAAAACCCTAATAGTATAAGACGAACTCCTACCCTATAATAGAGAGGTAATAAAGAATAAGACTTCAAGGTATTAGTAGAAAGTAGGGTCCCTCCTATATACTATAGTAATAACTAGACCTAATATCTTATTTATAGTTAGTAGACGTACTAGACTTAACTAAAACACTAGGCCTCGTTACTATATAGTAATAGACTATATTATATAATACCTTATATATGCTAAGGGATTATAACTATAATATAAAGTCCCTAAGGGATTAACTAAAGGCCTTAAAGTACCGTTAGATACGACTTTTACTAATAATACCCTAGATAGAAAGGGTTTATAATTATTCGCTATAAAGCTATTCAGAGGGATAATCTCATAGAGGGTAAATACGTAGAGTATAGTTATAATATTAACTATAGAAGTAGAGCTTCTCACTCTCTTATAAGTAGTAAAAGAGGGATTATTTATAAGTTAGCTAAGTATAGCCCTATAAGTCTCTCTCTTAAATAATAAACCTCTCGTATTTATAAGTATAACTATTAATACTATACTAAAGGTTATAATAGTATAATAACTTATAGATTATAAGCCTCGTTATAAAGGAGATAGTTTAGTTATAAATAAGACTGCTATATTGATATTTATAACTACTAGCTATATTAGGAAGTTAATAAGGGACATATTAAGGTTATTTATACCACTTTAGTATAGCTAATACTAGATAGCCTTACAAAAGACCTCTTATAATAATCTTATAAGAGGTCTATTATATAATTAGGCCTTATTAATAAGTTATATCTAATTATAGAGATCTAGAAGATAGAGAAGCGATAGGAGACCGCTACTACTAGTAACGCTAGACCTAGAGTAGGGTAAATCCGATACTTATAGCTAAAGTGGCGCCTTATTACTACTAATTACTATCAAATTAATATGCTAAATACTATTATAAATATAGCTTTATACCTTCTCTTACTAATATAATAACTCCATTTAATAAGAGATAGAGATAAATAGACAATATTATAATACCTATATACTAATAATTAAACCCTTCTTATAATATTATAATAAGGGATTAACCTAGCTATTAATTATAAAACGAGAAGATATTCGATTCCTCAGATGCCTCTCCTTTTTAGCGATTTACCTCTCCTAAGATTCCCCTTATTACTATAAGGCCTTAGGCGAAGAAGCCTGCGATATAAGGGTATAGGGGACTTCGGGAAGGGTAGGTAATACCTTAAGCCGCTTAACTGCTACCTAAATAACCTTATAATACTATATGGATAATAGTAGAGGATAATAGCGAAGGGATAATTACTAGGATATTATAAATACCCTTTACTTCGCCCTTATAGGTATTACTACTAAGGGTACTAGGCTAACCTCCTAGATAGCCTACTAACTAATAAACTTAAGGATAAAAAGAAAGTACTATAGGGAATTATGATAAGCTATATTAGGCGCTTATACAATAGATATATAGTAGCGTTTATGATAATTAAATAAAGTATTAGATAACTTTAAATACGCTAGATTTAAGCGATTAAGTATTAATTAGTAAAGTTAGCTTATTACGCTATATTATGCTAAAACTAAAGGGGCGTATTAAATCGACCCCCTAGGCGCGCGTAGTAGAGTATAAAATATATATAAAAGTAGCGCGAAATCTAGCCTAAATCGGGTAATATCTACTTTAGCTAGTTTTAAGCTTAAATTCCGCCCGGATCTATATATAGAGTTTTTATTATAGTTATATATTAAATTTTAGTTACTTTTGCACCTTATGCCGTATAAGTTGATAAGTTACTCCTCTCAGATAGCTTCTCTAGTTATATACGCCGGGTACTTATAGAATATTATATAAAGTATAATATTATCCTAGGGCTTTTCCCCCCTTATGCTATATATATATTATAGCTAATAGATATAGGAGTCTTTTAGCTATTTAAAGAGGCCTAATAGAAGACTCTTTATAAAGCTATTTATAAGGGGGCTCTTAACTTCACGAGGGGAGACTTTATTATAGCGCTTTAGAGTATAACTAATACTACGTTTAACTATTATTATATTATGACTAGCTTCGAGAGATTAGGGGTATAGCTAATATAATCTAAATCTATATTAAAACGCCTAGTTAAAATGATATAGAAAGCGAGATAAATAATCCCTTCTTATCTTATATATCTCTTACTCTATATAGAGCGATCTAAAGCTAAGGTAGAGAGTACAAACTATATTATTAATAAATATAGCTTAATACTCTTATTACTAACTTATTAGAACTGAGGCCTTATAAAGGAGGTACTAAAGGAGGGCTCTATATTAAATTAATAAGTAGTCGCCTATATTACTAACTATCATAGTTAGTTAGAGAGTCTTTATTAAACGTAATAAGCCTAACGAGGAGTAAAGCCTTTATACTCGTTTATAATACGTATTGTAATCCCTAATATAATAGAGGCTTAAGAGGCCTAAGCTAATAAGGCTACTACCTAAGAGGCTTGTTAATAGAGACGCTATATAAAAAAGGAGGCCTACTATTAGAAGCTTAAACTTTATAAGGAGTATTTAGTAGAAAAGAGGGTAGTTATTAATAAGAGGATAAAGATATTAAACTTGAAATAATAGCTCTACTATACTAAGAAGTTTAATACCTATATCCTATTTAATAATAATAACTTACGCTAAGATAAAGTAGAGAGGGAGGTATTTATAATAAATACCTTTAACCCCGACCTAAAGCTACTACCTAATAACCTTATTAATCGAATAAACTATACCTCCTAGACTCTTAGAGAGATTAATATTAATAATACCCTTATAGAGGTACTATTACTCTTAGTAAGTATTAAACTTAAACTTAACCTTCTCGATAAGCTTAATAATACTAATAAAGAGGTCTCTAACAGTAATAATAATAATAAACTTATTAATAACGACGATAATAAGGTTATTTCAGAGCTAGAGCTACTACTATTAATATTACTAGCAACTCTAATACTAGCGCTAGGTTATTAGTTAAGATACTATAGTATTAAGGGGGATATCGATTATTTCAAGGCTACTAGCGAAGTTAGCTATAGTATATTAACCCCCCCTTTGATATAGAGGCATTGAGAGGCTCTATATATAGTAAGTAATGATAATATTATAATTAAGGTATAGCATAGAACTTTTTCCAATTAATATCTAATATTATAATAAAGGTTATATAAGTTAATAGCTCTAGAACTAGTTATAAGCTAATTACTTATATATTATTAATATAAACTAAAGGAGAGAGAAATATTACCTCTTAATAATATCTTCTTATTACCCTGTTTATAAATTAATTAAATATTTATATTTTAATAAGCTTTAGCCCTTTCTATTTTCTATATAAGTTTAAACGTATTACCCTTATTAAAACCCTCATACTAACTTCATAAGTTCTCAATTAGAATTTAGTAATAATAAAACAAGAAGAGGTTTAAATATATCTATAAGCCTTCCTATAACTTAATAATAATAGGGAATAAGCTAAGAAGATAATTAATAGTTAATATAAGAAAACTATAGAATATTATAATAGTTAGTATAAGAGGATAATAAGGAAGGAGAGGCTTAAGATAGGTACTTTAGTATTAGTATTTAATACTAAGGGTTCTATTAATAAATTATCTATTAAAAAGCTTAACTCCTAATAGTAAAGCCCCTTTTATATCCTATTATAAGCTTTAAACGCTCTATTATATTAATTAGTAACTTTAATAAGTAATAAGGTGGCCTCTAGCCACTGCATAGTGATTTTACCTGCTTAAGTGCAATAGACCTTCTAACTCCGCGCCTCCTAATAATACATAGCCTTCAGTCACGTGATTCTTTCCTAACTATAGCTACACTTATACGTGCCTATTAATAGCCTCAGAACCTTTAACTTTATATTAATAACGTGGTTCTTAATTATTTAAACTATAAAAGTATCGACTTATCCTCTCGCGTACTACCCGCGCTACTATTAAATACCGCCTCTATTACCGCTTCGTCCGCTAATTATTACTATCTTCACTATGCTATTATTAGCAATACTCTCCCTATTTAGCGTAAGCTATACTTACTAATATTCCCCTAATAAGCCTAGGCTACCTAGGCTATCTCTACCTTAGTAATATAGAGGACCTACTTAAAGAAGGGCTACTCTATAGAGTATATAACGACCTATTAAGCTTCTATTACTAAGTTTACTTATTTAGCTCTAATATTATTATATCTTATTAAATTCCTTATAGGGGCATTAAGGTAAGCCCTCTTAAGGGCTATACTAATAATATACTCTCTATATATAGTAGAGTAGTTAATAAAAGAGTAGGTTTTATTAATTATCTTAAGGCTAAACTCTCTAATAATCCCCTTTATATTATTTATATTAAAGGGTATACCTTACTTAGGCTTAGTATATTTATATATAGGGTCTAGTACTAATATAGTTAAGGATTTATTATAAGTTGAATAAGGATAAGGAAGAGGGAGAGGTATAAGGCCCTACTTATAGAGCTTCTTTTACTTCTAGCTATAAGAACCTCTTAGGAAAGACCTCTTTAGTTAAGGAGTTACCTCTTATATAGTAGTATTTACTTTTAATACCTTACTAGAAGGTTAACCATTTAGGTTAAGGAGTTACCTCTTATATAATAGCTATTAACTTTAATATCTTATTAGAAGGTTAACCTTTTAGGTTAAGGAGTTATCTTATATAATAGCTTTTATAGCACCTTACTAGAAGGTTTAGCGAGGGCGTCTCTAGGCTATAAGAGCCTTAGTAGCCTATTTAGCTCTAACATAATTAGCCCTAGTATAGCGTATATCTAACTTTATATAAGGTTTTGCTTATAAGTAGTAGGAACGTATAGGGTTCCTATATTATTTTCTTTAACTAGTAGAGTGTATAGGTTAAAATACTTATATAGTATTTCCTAAATTATGCCTATAAACTAGGTGAATTTATTATAGTCTTTTTGCAAAGGGGCTGCGGCGTAATTCCGAACTTAATAAGTAATAAGGTTACTAGGAAAGTATTTAGAGGAAATTAACTTTATAAATTTATTTAAGCTCCTAAAGAGTATTAGAAACTAATTAGTTTAGATATTTATAGATCTAATTTAGAAAAAACCTAATAAAGGTTTTCCTAGCGCTAGGGAATAAAGAGTATAATAATTATATACTTAAGGAGTAAGGCGATAAGAAACTAATAATATCTAGGAAAAGTAATTAGAATAAAGAGGAGGATTTATTATAATTAGTAATATAATTAAAATAGGATTAAAAGGATTTAGAGAAAGTAATTAAGGCTTTAAAAGCTAAATAATAACTAGTAATTAAGATTCCTAAGATATTAAAAGGGAAAGAGAAAGAGTATATTAAGATAGAGGAACTAAAAGATATATAATACGTTTTTTATTATTACTTATTTTAATTATCAATTTATAGACTTATTTCTTTATTCTTCCTTATATCTCTTATTTTAAAAGTTTAAGCTTCTAGGGATAATATTCCTAAACCTTAGGGATAAGGGTAGGAGATAGTATTAATAACTCCCTACTTATTTAAATATACCTCCTTGCTACTATTTAATATAATAATAACCTAGATACTAGTTGTTTCAATATCTATTAATAACTTGAATATCTATTAGTAATACTAATAGGGTTATAGAGCCTAGTGATATATAATACCCTTAACCTTCTAGTAATAATACTAAAGACCCCTCCTATTTAATAAATAAGATATTGATAACCTAAGGATAAGAGAGAAAAGGAGAGGGAGAAAGAGAGTACTAAAATTATAATTATTAGCCCTTAGGGAGAATATTAATAAACCCCCCCTCCCCCCTTCCTAATAAGATTATTACTAATATTATATTACAGCGTTTACTACTAAAGAGGAAGAGAATAATACTTATAAAGGGGATCTTATTAATTTTATACTTAGGTATACTTTAAATTTAGTTTTATAAAGCTATTTATATATTATTCGCCTCGATTTCTTATTATAACCTAAGTTACTTCTTATTTTCCTTTTCTTCTTTTACCCCCCTGCTATTTTATACAAATATATTTCGAAATCCTATCTTCTTTCCTTAATTTATAATATAAAGCCCTAAGTAATTTATAATTTCTATAAGGTTAAGTTCTAGAGATAGCTCTATAATAAAAGGGTAATAAGAGTATATGAACCTAGCTTTGGGGTAAAATTCCTAAGCTTATTAATAATGAGAATTATTATAAATAAGTAAGAAGTTAAACCTAGCTATAATAATAGCTATAGCGTTTACTAGGATTTAGAACTATAGAATCTCCTTAATATTATTGAAGTCTCTACTCCTTACCTTATTATTATACTGAATTCTATACCTATAGCGCTTATAGATACTTAGATTATTACATAAATAACTCTCTTAAGTCTTATAGAAGAAGTAGTTAGTATAAAGAGTACCTAGTATAGAGATATATTTAAAATATAGTTTATAAATATAAGTATTAGTTATATAGTTCCTAGTAGCGTAGGCTTACTCCTTATAATAAATATAGGGTATTACGCTATAACTACCTTAGGACTAAATAAATAAGCTATATATAGCTACTATATACTAGAAGACCTATATTTCCTATAGTCTAGCAAGGGAAGTAATAGAAATATAAATAAAAACTTAATAATAGAAGTCTCTAGACCCCTTAGTTACCCTAAATATTTATTTAAAGTCCTATTAATACGGTCCACGTAGTAGGCGAAAAATATAGGTAAAATCTCTATAGTTTTAAAAGGAGCCTCTGGCTACTGCATAGTGATTTTACCTGCTCAAGTGTAATCAACCTTCTAACTCCGCACCTCTTAATGGTACATAGCCTTCGGTTATATAATTATAACTTTCCTAACTATAGCCGCACTTATACATACCTATAGCCCCACGATCTTTAACTTTATATTAATAATAACGTAGTTTTTAGTTATTTAATAGACTACGAAACTATCGACTTATCCTCTTACGCACTACCCGCGCTACTAATACCGCCTCTTTTACCGCTTTATCCGCTAGTAGTCCTCTTATTTAATTGGGTTAGCTAACGCCTTCGTAGCTATACTATTATTAGCAACGCTCTCTCTATTAGTTAGCATAAGCTATACTTACCAACGTTCCCCTAATAGGCCTAGGCTACCTAGGCTGCGTCTACTTTAGTAATATAGAGGACCTACTGAAAGAAGAGCTACTCTATAGGGTATATAATAACTTACTAAACTTCTATTATTAAGTTTACTTACTTAGCTTTAATATTATTACGCTTTATAGAGTCCCCTATAAGGGTATTAAGGTAAGCCCTCTTAAGGGCTATATTAATAATACGCTCTCTATATATAGTAGAGTAGTTAAGAAAGGAGCAGGTTTTATTAATTATATTAAGGCAAAACTCTCTAGTAAACCCCTCTATATTATTTATATTAAAAGGTATACCTCGCTTAGGCTTAGTATATTTATATATAAGGTCTAGTATTGATATAGTTAAGGGATAAGGATAAGAAAGAGGGAGAGGTATAAGCCCTTACTTATAGTAGAGCTTCTTATACTTCTAGCTATAAGAACCTCTTAGGAAAGACCTCTTTAGTTAAGGAGTTACTTCTTATATAGTAGCGTTTATAATACCTTATAAGAAAGTTAACCTTTTAGGTTAACGAGTTATCTTATATAGTAGCTTTTATAGCACCTTATTAAAAGGGTTTAGCAAGGGTATTGCTATAAGAGCCTTAGCAGCTTATTTAGCTCTAATATAATTAGCCCTAGTATAGCGCGCGTCTAACTTTATAATATTTAAAGGGTTTATATATAAGTAGTAGGAACGTATAGGGTTCCTATATTATTTTTCTTAACTAGTAGAGGGTATAGGTTAAAATACCTATATAGTATTTCCTAAATTATACTTACGAACTAGGTGAATTTATTATAGTCTTTTTGCAAAGGGGCTGCGGCGTAATTCCGAACTTAATAGTTTTAAAAGGTTTTCTCCTTAAAGGCGGTAAATCCTTTTAAAGAGGTTTACTACGTTTAGGTATATTTAACGCGTTAACTATACTAAGCGCCCTTAGGCGGGATAACTACGCTTAGCGCGTTTAGTATTAATTACTTATATAAGAAGAGAAAGGCGTTAATTATAATATATTATATAAAATCTAATTTATATCTCCTATTATAGTAACGTATTAATAAGTAGAGCTATATTATTTTATATATATAACCTTGAGTTCGGAATTACGCCGCAGCCCCTTCGCAAAAAGACTATAACAAATTCACCTAGTTCGCAAGTATAATTCGGGAAATACTATATAGGTATTTTAACTTATACCCTCTATTAGTTAAGGAAAATAGTATAAGAACCCTATACGTTCTTACTACTCGCAAGCAAACCCTCGTATAAAGTTAGACGCGCGCCGCACTAGGGCTAATTATATCAGAGCCGAACGGGCTACTAAGGCTTCGTAGCCTAGAAAAGCTACTATATAAGATAACTCCTTAACCCAAAAGGTCGACCTTCTAGCAAGGTATTGCGAATATTACTATATAAGAGGTAACTCCTTAACTAAAGAGGTCTTTCCTAAGAGGTGCTTATAGCTAGAAGTATAAGAAGTTCTACGAGTAGGGCTATATACCTCTCCCTCTTCCTTATCCTTATCCCTTAAGTATATTAGTACTAGACCCTATATATAAATATACTAAGCCTGAGCGAGGTATACCCTTTAGTATAAATAACGCGGAGGGGGTCGCTGGAGAGTTTAGTCTTAATGCGATCGATAAAACCCGCTCCTTTATTAACTACTCCGCTACACACAGAGAGCGTATTGTCGATATATATAACCTTAAGTACTCTTAATTTCTATTTATTCTATCTAATTTATATATATCTTACTTTAGGCTATAGGTATCTTAGGATCGGTATTAATTAGCTTTAGAAGGCTAGGGTATTCCTTATCCTCGTTATTAACCTCTTTAGTAAAAGCTAGAAGCTAGTTAATACTAACGCTATAACTAGTAGCTAGTTAGGCGTTATCTTAGTACTACTTAAGGAATTAGTAGTATGAGTTATTATTAACCTTTGGGTATAACTTTATAACTCTATTATCCTTAATAATAGTAATTAAAGTAGTAAGTAAGGTAATATTAGTATAGAGGCCTTAAAGGTTAGTAGTAAATTTATATTAGAAGTTAGCTATATCCTTAGTCTTAGTATTATTAATATCTAGGAGGGTATAGATAGCGCTAGGGTTATCGCTATTAATTATAGCCTAACTAATATATATGTTATCCTTAGTGCGGATACTAGGGAACTCGTAATATAGTATCTATTTAATAATAAATAATAAAGAGATAGTGCTACAGTGAGGGTTACCTATAATATACTTAGTAATAAATAAGCCTAGAGCCCTAATATAGGTATAAGGGCTAAGGGTGATTATACTATTCTAAATAAGGGTATATAGGGTTAGGCGCTCGGAGCGTTAGATAGTAATAAGATTAATTATATTAAAGAAGTGGATATACTAAAAGTAGATATTAATTACCCCCTATATAATTAGGAACTTTATATAAAAATATATAAGGTAATAAAAGCTAGAAATATAAGTATATAACTACTAATTAGTAATAATAACTATCTTAACGCTAGAGTTAGCATTAAGGGTCTTAGTAGCGCTAGGCGTATTAGAGGTATTATAAGGGCTTGTGTTAAAGAAAGGGTTAATATTAGGATAGTTATCTAATCCCGCGACTAAAGCTATATATTTATTACATAACTTAGTAATAAGGTACTACTTAGGGCTAAGAAAGCCCGGGCTCTTATTAATTAGTCCCTTAGGGATAGTTATTATAATGACCTTAAAGTTATTAGTAGCTAACTTAATAAAGTAGCCTAGGTTAAGTATAATAATACTCATATTATTTAAGTAACCCTTAGAGATCGCTATAGCTAGGGTAATATAAGTATCTTTATATCAATTACGTAGAGTAGAGATATAGTTAATACGCTTACTATAGGCTTATATTTATTAATAGCCTTAATAGTATTTACTATATTAGGAGTGCTAGCGCTAGTAGCTTATTTCTAGGGAGTAGCTATCTTAGCGTTATTATTCTTATTCTAAATAATAGGAGCTAATCTAGTACTAGCTACATTAATATTAGTTAATAATTAAGGTTTAGCGTGCTTAATAGTATTAATAGCTTAGTTAGGTTAACTAGAGTCAAGGGATTATTTAAGCTAAGTAGCTTCGATAAGCTTATTAGCTTAAGCGCGCTTAACGTTTAGAAATTCTTCTTTATTATTTAACTCTTTACCTAAATTAATAGTAATTAACCTGCTATTAATCTTAGTATAATACTTATTAGGTATATAAGAGTTCTATATATTTAAATTCATCGATTTGTATTCGTCCCTAGGGATCGCGAGTAGGAATTGCTATTTAAATTTATTCTAGTTAGTTAGATATAGTTAAGAAACGTAATTAGTATTAGGTCTAATAAAGATTATAAATAGGGTTCTAGAGGTATTATAATTGGTATTATAACGCTAGGTTTCTTAGTTAAGCGCAAGCTTAAAGGCTACTTAGTTATAAGCTTAATTCCCTAGCCTAGTAAGAGGAGGGGATTTAATATATAATAAGTAGTATTAGATATAATCAAGGGTAATATACTTAGTATCTTTTTATTTAGATCGTTATCTATTAGAGGTAAAGTAATATCTAGGTGTATAAAATATACGTCGCTCTAGAAATCCTAAGTATATATAATAATATTAAATATAAATAAGGGTCCTTAATATCTAGAGGAGGATAATAATAATAAAATAAGGAATATAAATATAATAATTATAAGGTAAAGGGGATAAAGGAGTTAACGATCTTAGTAAAAAGGTAAGTATAGAGAGAAAGGTCTACTTAATACTAAGCTAGCGAGAATAATGATAATAACTAGTAGGGCTACCTAGTAATATATAGTTATTATATATATATATATAATTAAGCGCTAAATCCTTCTATTAGTTAAGTAATAATAGGGCTTAACTTTTAAGTAAGGATAGTAGTTATATTTACAAAGGTTCTTATAGTACTAAGGGTAGAAGGTATTTAAGAGAGAAGGTATAATAGATATAGTTATTATTATCAGGAGGCTAGATATAAATATTATTATTATTAGGCTAAAGCCCTTAGATATACTAAGTATAATATATATCTTTTTCTATAATAAGGCCTTAATTATAATATTCTTTTTAATTTAATTATCTATGTAAGGCGACTTAAGTAGTAGGTTCTTTATTTATAATATATATCTTATTATTCTATATAGCTCTTTTAAGGCCTTCTTCTTAAGCGTTTTAGTAGTCTTTTACTAAGCTCTAATACTAGTTTAACGCCCTATTAAATAGGTCTTTAAGCTTATCTTTATCTATAGAGCTATTCTACTTTATATTCCTAACCTTTATATATAGTAATAAGTTTATTTATATTTATAATATCTTTATCTATTTACATAATATATATTAGTAAGTAGCCTTTCTATTTAATTTGGTATTATATCTTTCCTCGTGCGAGGGATTACTTCTTAAAAATACTTTTAATCTTAAAATACTTATATATTTTAAGCTAATAAATCTTATTTCTTAGGTTACGTAATGGTTAATAACGTAATCGATAGCTCAAAAGGGAAATAATAAGTATAAATAAGTTAATATTAAAGTGTCTACCTTCTAAGTAAAAGGGAGTATTCTAGAGAGGGAGAGGCGAGTTATTTATACTTAAGGCTTAGTTTCTAGAGCCTTCTATAGCTGCGTAAGCTGCTTGCTAAGCTGCCCTACTTATTTCCTTATTTAGGTTATTTATTAAGTAATTTAGTAACCTAAAACCCTTTTAGGTTTAACCTTAACATAGGTAGTGAAAGCTAGCAGTTTCTACAGCTTTCTAGAGGCTTCTTCTAATAGTATACACAGTATTAATAGTACTATAATATACTATATTACATAATCAACCTTTATTATATAGCCTCGATATTATTATATATTTTTATTATAGGGTTTTATAGTATATCTCTTATATCCCCCCTTAAGGTATATATATTATATATATCTTATTGCCTAAGAGATTTTTATACTGAAAGACCTAATAGGAAAAACCAGTACTTATTATTAATATATATATATATACTAGAAAACCGTATAGGAAAAACCAGTATTATTATTATAATATTTTATTATTGTTATACTAGAAAAAACCTCATAGGAAAAATTCTAGTATTTATATTAGGGAAAACCAGATATATATATTATTTTAGTAGTTTATTGAATCTTTGAATATTAGAGTCTTTTGTATTTTTATCATACCTATTAATAGGTTTATTATAATCTAGTAAAAAACCCTTTTCTGATATATTATAAGTATCTTTTATTAAGTGAAAAAGTATTTTTACTAGCGGTTTAGTTGATATATCCGCTATATTATCTTTAGTATTAACGTGATATAAGAATACTTTTTTAGCTATAACGTTATCTCTTATAAAATAATATTTTATATTAATATGCTTAACCTTTTTATGAAATTCTAGGTTTTGAGCTAGCTTTTAAGCTGCTTCATTATCTATTAATATTTTAGGCTTATCTAAAGCCTTATAGCCCAGAACTTTATATATATAGTTATAGTTATTATATAAATATATAGCCTCTTTTATAGACTCTATTAGAGCTATATATTTAGCTTCACAGGTACTTAAAGCAACTGTTCTTTATTTAATGCTATTCCAGCTAATTATATTATATAGTCCAAAAGTAAAGATATAGCTAGTTATGGACTTTCTATTGTCTAGATCTCTAGCCCAATTAGAGTCTGAAAATCCGATAATATTATTATTATTATATAGCTAGTTATTATTATAGTTATAATATAATCCTAAAGTAGGATATTTATTTAAATAGCCCTATATCTTTTCTAGGGCTATAAAGTGCTCTTTAGAAGGATTACTCATATATCGAGCACAGGTAATAACAGCTAGAGCTATATTAAGCCTAGTTTTTAAGGCTAAATAAAGTAGAGCTCCTATTTGCTATTAATATATAGTTATATCTTCTGGCTTAGCTATATCTTTATTCTTATATAGCTTTATATTATTATCCATAGGTACTTCAGCTAGATATATATGCTTTTTATCATATTTATTAAGTATTTCCTTAATATATTGGCTTTAATATATATATAAAGCCTTATTTTAACGGTATATAGTTATTTCGCAGCCTAGGAATTTACTAGGCACCCCCATAGGCTTTATTTTTATACTCTTTAATAAAGAGTTATATATATATTTAGTTATAGTATTATTTGGTGTAGCCATAAGCATGTCGTCCACATGGCATGCTATTAAGGCTTGTTTATTAATATTATTTAATATAAATAGGGCTTTATTATAAGGTAAAACCTTAAAGCCTATATTTATTAAGATAGACCGTAGGTGTTTATACCATAGTCGTAGGCTTTGCTTTAAGCTATATAAGGCCTTTTTAAGCTTTAGTATATAGTTATTATTATAGGGTTTTATAGGGGAACTTATATTAAATTCTAGCTTATTGGTATTTTTGTTATAAATAAAACCGGTAGGCAGTTGCATATATATCTCTTTATCTACCTCTGCATGTACAAAAGCATTAGAGACGTTATACTGCTATATATCCCAGTTATTATATATACTATAATATAATAGAAATCTATAGCTTTCAGGCCTATAGGTAGTACTAAAGGTTTCGAGGTAATTAATACCTATATGTTGATTAAAACCTTGTACTACCCACCTAGCCTTATAGCGTAGAATTTCCCCTTTTATATTAGTTTTTAAAGTATATACCTATCTACCACCTAATATATTTATATTATTATTATTATTATTATTTTTTGGTGGTTTAGGGATTGATTCCCACGTATTAATATTTTCTAGCTCTTTTATTTTAGCAAGCATTCCTTTAACCTACTTATCTTTATTTATATTATTTATAGCTTACTTATAGGTAGCAGGCTCTACTAAACTAGTAGTAGAGAGTATATAAGAAGCCTTTTTATTAGTTTTATTAATAGCGGATAATATATTAAGCCTTGGGCAGTCTTCTATTGATAGAAGTAGCGCGCTGTTATCAACCCAAGTATAGGCTTCTTTATTAATATGAGATTAGGGGATTTGTATCTCAATATTAGAGCTAGTATTATTATTATTATTATTAGTATTATTATTGTTATTATTATTATTATTATTTAATATATCCTCTTATGGGTTAATATCAAACTAAATAGAGCTATTTTCAGCTTGATTATTTCCGCTATTATTATTATTATTATTATTATTATTATTATTTATTTGTGGACGATTTATAGTTATTAGTAGCTCTTTATTATTAGAGGATATAAAGGTATTTTCAAGGATTTCTATATCTCTGGACCATAAAGCCCTTTTGGATATTAGATCCTATATTCTATAGGCATTTTTGCTATAGTTTATTATAGCTCCTTTTTTTGCCCTTATATCTGGTTTCTTTAGATTAGGGTCTTTATTTTTATAATAGCATATACTACCCCATATTCCTATATTAGATATATCTAGCTTATAGCTATTCTTTAACTCATAAGGCGTTTTATAGCCTATAGAGCTATAGGGGGTTCTATTATATAAATATAAGGCAGCTAAAAAGGCTTCACCCTATAAGTATAGTAGTAAGCCTGAATTATATAGTATAGTTCGTACTTTATTTATTATAGTACGAATTATTCGTTTAACTATGCTATTAGGCTCATGGGTATAAGGAGGCTTTATATTATAAATAATACCCTAATAGATATATATAGCTTTTATTCGTTTATCATTAAATTCTAAGCCACTGTTAGTATCAAATTCCTTAACCCGTTTATTATTATTATTATTATTTAATATATTTATAAATTCCTTAAAGGTAGCAGATACCTCTTCAGAATCTTTTGCTTTTAGGAGACATCCCTATACGTACCTAGTATATTTATCTATAAGTATTAAAAACTACTTATAGTTATTATAAGTAGGTGGTTTTATAGGTCTACATAGGTCTCTAGCTACTTTATCTAAGTAGCTATATTATTTATTTATATAGTTATTATATTTTACCTTATTAGTTAACTTGCCTTTAAAGCAAGCTTCACAAGGTATTCTTTTATTAAGATATAGTATATTAGTATTAGTTATAGCAGCTTTAGTTAGCTGTTGTATAGTTTTATAGTTAGTATGACCTAGTCTTTCATGCCATAGTATATTATTATAGTAGGGCTTATAGAGTATAGCCTTATTATATAGGTTATCTTTAGTTATATTTATAGTATTATTATTATTATTGTTATTTATATTAGCAGAGGGTATATTAAAGAAGTATAAGTTATTCTTCTTCTACCCTATAGCTAGTATTTTATCTTATTTTATATTATATAGAATAGGTTGCTTCCAAAAGATAGAAGCTATTCCTAGGTTATTAAGCTTATTTTAGCTAAGTAAATTAATACCTAGCTCTAGTATATAGTATACGTTATTTACTATTATAGAATATTAATTATTAAAGGATAGTTTTATAGATCCTTTTTTAGTAGTAGTTAAATATCCTGCTTCTCCCTATTTAACCCTTTCATTTATATTTTTAATATTATATAGATATTTTATATTACTAATAGTATAAATAGTAGTAGCTATATCTAAGCAGAAAGAGATTTTATTTAAAGAACTAGTTACAGTCTTATTATAGTTCTTTAGGTTATTAAATTCCTGCTTTATTAACCCACCTAGTGATAGGTTAGTATTATTATTATTATAAGGGTTATTATTATAGGTTATATATACGTTTTTAAATTTATAATTGTCCTCATGGAAGTTATTTACGGCTAGAGGAGTATTTCCCCCTTCATAGTTTATATCCATAAGGTTAAAATCCTCTATAATAGAGGGGTTTATAGCTAAGTTATTAGCTATATTTATAGTGTTTTTAGGCTAGTTATTAATAGTTATATTAACTGTTTTAGCTGAATTATTGCTCTATTAAGCTGTTTTTTTAGCTTTTTTATTATTTAAAGGCTTCTACTAGTTAGGAGCCTTTTTACGGTATAAAAAGGCATAATTTCCTTTAGTATAACCTCTTTTTCTACAGTTTCTACAGAATAAACCCCTAGTTTTTCTCTAGGGCTTTTTATTAACCCGTTTAGGCCCCTTTTTAGTATAATTTATAGTATTTTTACCTCCTTTTCTCTTATATTCGTCTAGTAAATTAGCGAATAAAGAGTTAAGAGTATAGGCGTCTAAGTTAGCCCTAAGGCTTTGGGTTATATTAGTTATAAAACCCTTATAGCTTTCGTCTAAGCTATTTAAAATCCAGGCTATAATAACCTATTTAGGTAAAGCTAGCTTATAATAAGCTGGATTATTAGTTAATTCCTTAACTTTAGTAAGGTATTCTTCTATACTACTAAAGTCTTCTAAAGTAGTATTAAAAAATTCCCTATAAGTTAGGAATTCGTTTATAAAACCCTTAGGCTTATATAAATTAGCGAGCTTTTTCCAGGCTTTAGGCGCTATTATAGCATCCTTTATAACCCATAGGGGCCTATTAGTATATAATAGCTATATATAAGCTAGTGCCTTATTATTTAGGTCCTTATTAGTCTTGCTTATAGGCGCCTCTAAGTTAATATTTATATCCTTGCTAGCTAAAAGAGCCTTAACTCTTAAAGCCTAAGTAGTATAGTTAGAGGCTCCTTTAAGCTTAGGGATAGTGAATTTAGCGTCCATTATAGGCGTAGTTATTATTATTAATAGTATGAATAAGTAGGAGGTTATATAGTATAGCGGTACAGGTATTAGCCTTATATAGAAGGGCTTAAGGTTTAAATCTCGGTTTCGTTGTTTTAGGCTTTTCGGGTTCTTTTCGGCGTTATTCGGCGTTTTTTAGCTTATATAAGCTAGGCTTATAACCTCTTAGGTTATGTAATCGTTAATAACGTAATCGATAGCTCAAAAGGGAAATAATAAGTATAAATAAGTTAATATTAAAGTGTCTACCTTCTAAGTAAAAGGGAGTATTCTAGAGAGGGAGAGGCGAGTTATTTATACTTAAGGCTTAGTTTCTAGAGCCTTCTATAGCTACGTAAGCTGCTTGCTAAGCTACCCTACTTATTTCCTTATTTAGGTTATTTATTAAGTAATTTAGTAACCTAAAACCCTTTTAGGTTTAACCTTAACTTAGGTAGTGAAAGCTAGTAGTTTCTATAGCTTTCTAGAGGCTTCTTCTAATAGTATACACGGTATTAATAGTACTGTAATACACTGTATTATATAATCAACCTTTATTATATAGCCTCTATATTATTATATATTTTTATTATAGGGTTTTATAGTATATCTCTTATATTATTGTCTTTCTTAATATTAACTAATCCTTAGTAGTTATTTTAACAGTTAAATAGGTTACTACTAGGGGCTAGTACTAGTATAAGTTAGATAATAGATATAACTAGATAAACATTTATATTAAGTAGAATATTAAGGCGCTATATTGACTTATTAATACGTTTAAGGACCTTAAATAGGATATACTAATAGCTATACCTTAGAGTTAGTTATCCTAGTAAATAATAACCTAATTCTATCTTAAGATATACCTAGTTACCTAGCTTAAATATAATAGAATAATATTTTTTATTATACTATTTCTTCATATATAGCTAGGCTATTATAATTAAAGTTTTAACTTCCTCCTCGAAGATCTCGCGGTTTATTTCTAGGTTTATATTACTTAAGATATTTAACGCGTTATTAGTATTTATCCTATATAGGATTTAGTTTAATAAATAACTAAGGCCTCTGGCCACTGCATAGTGATTTTACCTGCTTAAGTACAATAGACCTTCTAACTCCGCGCCTCCTAATAATACATAGCCTTCGGTCACGTGATCCTCTCCTAACTATAGCCGCACTTATACGTACCCTACTAGATAGCCTCACGATCTTTAACTTTATATTAATAATAACGTAGTTTTTAATTATTTAATAGACTACGAAACTATCGACTTTTCCTCTCGCGCACTACCCGCGCTGCTAATACCGCTTCTATTACTACTTCGTCCGCTAGTAGCTATGCTATCGTTAGCAACGCTCTCTCTATATTAAAGCAGTCGGCATAAGCTATACTTACTAACGTTCCCCTAATAGGCCTAGGCCGCCTAGGCTACCTCTACCTTAGTAATATAGAGGACCTGCTTAAAGAAGGGCTACTTTATAGGGTGCGTAACGACCTACTAAACTTCTACTACTAAGTTTACTTACTTAGCTCTAATACTATTACGCCTTATAGAGTCCCTTATAGGGGTATTAAAGTAAGCCCTCTTAAGGGCTATACTAATAATACGCTCTCTATATATAGCGGAGTAGTTAATAAAGGAGCGGGTTTTATTAATTATATTAAGGCTAAACTCTCTAGCAATCCCCCTCTATATTATTTACGCTAAAGGGCGTGCCTCGCTCGGGCTTAGCGTATTTATATATAGGGTCTAGTACTAATATAATTAAGGATTTATTATAGGTTAGATAAGGATAAGGATAAGGGAGAGGTATAAGGCCCTGCTTATAGCAGAGCTTCTTATACTTCTAGCTATAAGAACCTCTTAGGAAAGACCTCTCTAGTTAAGGAGTTACCTCTTATATAGTAGCGTTCGTAGTACTTTTAGTACCTTGCTAGAAGGTTAACCTTTTAGGTTAAGGAGTTATCTTATATAGTAGCTTTCGCAGCACCTTGCTAGAAGGTTTAGCGAGGGTATTACTACGAGAGCCTTAGTAGCCCGTTTAGCTCTAATATAATTAGCCCTAGTGCGGCGCGCGTCTGACTTTATATGAGGGTTTACTTACGAGTAGTAGGAATATATAGGGTTCCTATATTATTTTCCTTAACTAGTAGAGAGTATAGGTTAAATATCTATATAGTGTTTCCCGAATTATGCCTGCGAACTAGGTGAATTTGTTATAGTCTTTTTGCGAAGGGGCTGCGGCGTAATTTCGAGCTTAATAAATAACTAATGACTTATAAGTAGGTATTATTTAGGGTATATTAAAAGCTTAGGAGTAATTTTACCTAGTTAGTATAAATAAGATTAAGAAAGTAATAAATAGCTAGCTTAATAGTTTAGTTCTTATGTTCTAAGATACTATTGGTCTAAGGATAATATACTATTAAGAATCTTAATTTAGTATATAGCTTAGCTTATAATATAATCTAAAGCTTTAATAGGAATTTATAGTTATAATTAGCTATAATAGCGTTTAGTATTCCCTAGTTACCATATTAGAGGTTATTTAGTAGGAGGTATCTCTAGATCTTAATAGTATATATAAAATAACCTAGGATAAGAAGCGTTACTTTAGAGACCTTATTAGTTATAATAAGTATTATGTTAAGTAGCGGGAAGTTTTCTACTTTATAGCCTAAATACTATAAGGGTATTTTGGGAAGTCTAATAATAAAGTGTATAGTAATTATATAAAAGGGATAGCTAGTATTAATATTAGCTATATCGCGCTAAGTAGTAATTAATGTTCTATACTTATTATGCCTTCCGTTAGGAAGGTTAATCTTTACCTTTTAGGAAGCTAGGCCTGCCTAAGAAAAAAAAAGCTCTTATTACTATTAAACCCCTATATATTAAAAGCTCGAATCCAATTAGCTTTTTAAAAGATTAAGCTGAGCTATCCTAAGTATAGAAAAATATAAGTCTATATAGCTTACTTTAGTCTATATTACTCTTATTAGCCCTTATTAGCTCTTATTAGCTCTTGATTAGTAAGCCCTATATATATAATAGGGCTCTAGCTAGTAGCTAGTAGGAATAAGCACTTATTAGTATATTTACGCCTTTGTTTTAAGGTTAGATAGAGTTAGCTATAACTAGACTTAGTAAATAAAACTTTAAAATATAATATAAAGAAATTATTAAGAACTACCTTAAGTAATATAGTTATTGAGGATTACTTTTAATCTTTCTAGGATCTCCTTACTTATTTTCTTTATAAAGTACTTATAGATTTTAAGTAATATATAAGCTATAAAAATAAATGGCTACTCCTTAGTATAGCTTATAATATACTGACCTCCTATCCCTTATCTTCTCTATTAGTATACATACCTCTAATAAGAGCGGGAGGTATGTAAAAAATAGTATATTAAGAGGAGACTACTATATATAGAGACTACTATACTATTTATTTATATTAAGTACTAGATATTATAGTCTATACCCTATTAGAACAGCTAGTAGCTAGCACTCCCTAGTATAGAGAATAGAATATATAGTATTACTAATTAGATTTATTCTACGTATAGCGTAACCTTACTAATAGACGTGTTCTCCTTAGAGCTAGCTATGGCTAGCGCTCCCTAGTTCTATATTATAGGTAATTAGCTACGTAGTTATGAATTTATTACTCAAGACGTAGGATATAAAAGTATTTATCAATAGCTCTCTATATTTAGTCCTTACTAAAGTAATAGTAATTATGATAAGCTACTTTAAAAAGTAGTATTACTAACTCTTTTAAAATATAGAGCCTCTACTTATTAGTATACGGATTAATATAATAAAAAGGCCTATTATATATAAGGAAGTTAAGGTCTATATTATCTATCCTTTTATAGACTACTTTATATACTCTACTCTAGGACTTAGAGTTAATATATAATTAGATAAGCTTAGTCTTAAAGTTATTATGAAGAAATACCTCTATTATAAAGTTAATATTTATAGGTATATTATCTTATATCTTATAAAGTTTCCTAATATCTTTAATAGGGATTTCTATTATAAGTAAACGTTATAATACGTCTATTATAACATTTAATAATCTAGGGATATAATAATATACTAGGGAGAATTAGCTAAGGTATTTTAATAATAATAGAAGTTATAAGTTAGACCTCATTTTATTCTCTAACTATAGCAATATTTATTTAATAATATTATATATTACTAAATAGTTTATAAGTATATTATAGGGTCTCTTCTAGATAAACGTAATACTAGCTAATACCTCTTTACTACCTAAGCTAGATAAGCTACCTTAAGCTTAGTAGGCTAATATTTTGATTTAGCCTAGTTAGGAGCTTTATTAATATAAGTAATAGGGCGTATATTAGTATTTTTAATAGGGTTATAAGGCTTCTATTAATATTATTAGCTAGCTAGAAGATTAGTACGGAGTGTTTATGTTCCTTTAATAGGTTAAGCTAGAGGAATAGCTACTTATTAGGACTATAGGAGAATAAGGCATTATTTACTATTAATACCTCTTTAATATTATTAAAGCTAGCTACTTCTTCTAATATAAGTTTAAAGCTTTTCTTCTAATAAAGAACCTTTATAATAATACCTTAATTCTTTCCTTAAGCTTAGGCTTTAGTAGGTAACACTATTTTATATTATTAGAGTAGTTAAATACGATTACTATAATATAGTATTTTATATTATGGAAAACTAGTTACCCCTATCTAGTATTTAAGCTAGTAAAGGTTATAGGAGTACTTAATCTTCTTAATAGTATTAATATAATCTTATATATTTAATAATCTAAAAATATTAATAATAAAGCTAAGTAACTTAATAAAAGGGTATTTAATGAATAACTTCTTTATAGAGAGCGAGAGTCTAATATTAGTACAGAGTTTAAGGATTATATAGAGGTACGTAAGGTAAGTTTTAAAGTCTTTTAAAGTAATAATAATATTATTAATAAATGTATAGGTATATTCCTTATATAGTTATAAAGGTTTTTCTTATTACGCGTTAAGTATAAGTAAGAGAATTATAGAATGTTTTAAAAGCTATATAGCTAAGGCTATCTTATCTTATTCTAATTATCCCCTCAAGACTTTTTATAATATTATAAAAGAGAGTTTTAAAAAATAAATAAAACGACTTTATAGAAATAGTAAATAAACTATATCTATAGATCTATTTTCTTAATAATATCTTCTAAGTAGGTAATCTTATTATTAAGAAGATCCCTTAGGTTTAACTATCTTTTACTATAAGTTATATCTTAATAATAGCCTTATTACCTCTTTCTCTTTATTATACTCCTTATCTTACTCTAATTTATAGTATAGCTAAAACTACTTACGTTATTATACTAAGCGCGAGAAGTTATAATAATACGCTCCCTTAAGTATATTCTACTTAATCTAATTCTACTAGTTAACTCTCTACTAGATATAGTTTATATAGCTATAGTTATACTATAACTTAGTATTTATAAGACTTATAACTAAAGCTAGCGTTTAAGGTATTTAAGCTTATTATTTAGTATTTTAGATAAAATAGACCTAGATAATATTAATAATATATAAATAGGTTAAGGAATATCTACTATAAGAGATAGTATAACGTTATTATTATTTCTAAAGTCTGCTATATTACTATTTATAAGTAAAGGAGTAAGAGGTTCTAAAGTCTGCTATATTACTATTTATAAGTAAAGGAGTAAGAGGTTCTAAAGTCTGCTATATTACTATTTATAAGTAAAGGAGTAAGAGGGTATAAGAGAAAGAAAAGTACTTTCTTAAAGTCTTCTTAGCTTCATAGGGTATCTTATAGAGCTATACTATTATTAATAGTTAAGTTATAGAACTCTATAGTAATTATAGATATATAGTAGGTAACTAAGGGGATTTCAGAGGTAGAGAATAATATACTATTACTTAAGGTTATACTACTAAAATATAGATATAGTAATCTTTCTTAAATTAGAGCTCTAGCTTATTTAATATACTAGAGGCTATATATAAATCTATCCCGCTACTAAACTAAATTAACTATATAGGTATTAATAAATAGGAGCTTTTAGAGTTATTAAGGGGCTCCTATCTTATAATACTATATATCAAGATCCTATATTACCTTAATAAAGCGCTAAGTACTATTCTAGTCTTATATAGAGTTATAATTAAAGTAGTAGCTAGTTAACTAGTCTATAAAAATCGCAGCCTAGTAATAGTTATTATAATTTAGTAAAAGGAAAGCCCTGGTAATATCCTAAAGATTCTTTACCTCTACTCCTTTAAGCTCTATAGAAGCCTTATTAATTTCTTTCCTAGGTTACTAAGCTAGTTTATAAATTAGGGTATAGATATTATAAGGGTAGCTCTTAATTATAAATATAAAAAGGGCTATAACCTCTAAATTATCTAACTCCTCTTATCTTATTAGCTTCCCTTATATATTATAAAGGTCTAATAAATATTTTACCTAGGCTAAAGTTATAATAAATAACCCTCTTCTATACTAGGTTATTAAGTAATTCGTAGATTCTTAGTTCTATTATATATACTATAGGACTACTAGTATAGGCTTATTTTTATTTAATATAGGGTTCCTTTTAGCTCTTATAATATTAAATACTACTAAGGTATTAGTAAGGTTAAATATAATATCTCTTAGGGTAGTAGGGGCTAAGTAGGGTAATATAAATAGTTTTATAAACCTAGGGTAGTTAAGATATTTTATAAAGTTAGCTATTTACTATAAGTTATAATTCCTCTTTTACTTCTTATAGTTATTCCTTCTTCTTATATTCTAAATATTAAGTTCTTTTAATAATCCTTCTTTTCTATTTACCTCTTTTAAATTAGTAAGAACTATTAAATTAATTTATAAATTAATATCCTTAGGTACTAGTAGGCTAATATCTATCTTATTTAAAGAGGAAACCTTTAGCTTTATAAATTAAAGGGTATATTTAACTATTTAATATTTAATATCTTCTTAAGCTATTCTTTTTCTAATATCTTTATCTCTTAATTAAGAATATTAATTATATAAAAGTTTATTTACTCTTAATTAGGTCTAGTATCCTTTAAGAGGTATTTTATTAATAAAGGCTTTTAATAAGTAATTAATCTAAGCTTAATACCTTATTTTAATAAGCTACGTTAGAGGTACTAGACTTCTAATTTATATAAAAGATCTAAGCTAATTAATAAAATAGAGACTAGAGGGTTATAATAGAGGGTCTATATATTAAAGTTCTATTAGATATAGCTATCTTATTAAAACTTCTTTAGCCTTATATCTTAATAGAAAGCTCCTAGTAATAAGTATTAGAGTTTATAATTATCTTTTAGCTCCTCCCCTTAACTACTAATTATTATAAAACTAGTTTCTTCTATCCTATGACTTAATTAGTAAATCTATAATAACTACTTTATTAGACTTAAATATTTATAGATAAATAAGGAGTATATTAGGGGACTTAGCTTTAATTTAGGTAATTATAATATCCCTTATATCTCTATCTCTAAAATCGACTTCTATACCTCTAATTATCCTTTAGCGGAGTAATTAGCTAGGCTTAGTAAGCCTTATAAAGTAATAAATAACTACTAAGATATCCTTAGTATATATTAGAGTTATTAATTTAAGTATGCTAATAATATTAAATATACTAGCTAAAACCTACTATAAGTATAAAGGGTAAATCGTCTTCCCTACTACTTCTAAGGTCTTATTCTAATACTTAATAAGGATATACTTTAATATTATATTAAAAGGGTTTATCTAACTAGGGATATTATCCTTCCTAGGTAGAGGGTACGTATTATATTTAATTAGCTAAAGCTAGTAATTAAGCTTATTAATTAGTCTAAAGCCTAGAAGATCTCTATTATTTTATCCCTATACTTAAAACCTACTTATACTTAGTTTATTAAGTATAAGCTTTATTAAAAGTCTAATTCTAAGGATAGGAAGGTTTAAAGATCTTAACTTCTAGATCTATATATCTAATACTTTATTATTATAAAAAATAACTTTCCTTATTATAATATATTTAGAGAAAGGTTAATAAGGGGAAAGTATAAGTAATTTATAAGCTAAAGAGCTAAATAGAAGTAATATTTAAAAAAAAAGGAGGAGCTATAGTATAGTAATTAATATTATATAATTAGTAAATAAATTAAGCTTAAAAGTAAATAATATATATATAAGAGAGAGAGAAATTAGAGGGGTTAAGGGGTAAAGAGTATATTTTTATATTTACTAAATACTCTAATAATATAGTAACTTTCTAGTAGCTTATAGAAGGAATAATTAACTCTCCTCCCTTACCCTCCTTAGCTTTAATAAAATAAAATAAACTTAGGATAAAGAACTTATAATAAATAGAATAAGGCCTCTGGCCACTGCATAGTGATTTTACCTACTTAAGTGTAATAGACCTTCTAACTCCGCGCCTCCTAACAATATATAGCCTTCGGTCACGTGATTATAATTACCGACTACCTCTCCTAACTATAGCCGCACTTATACGTGCCTATAGCCTTACGATCTTTAACTTTATATCGATAATAACGTGGTTTTTAATTATTTAATAGACTACGAAACTATCGACTTTTCCTCTTGCGCACTACCCGCGCCGCTAATACTACCTCTATTACTGCTTCGTCCGCTAGAAGTCGTTACTATCTTTACTATGCCGTTATTAGTAACGCTCTCTCTATATTAAAGTAGTTAGCATAAGCTATACTTATTAATATTCGCCTAGGCTACCTAGGCTACCTCTACCTTAGTAATATAGAGGACCTGCTCGAAAAAGGGCTACTCTATAGGGTATATAACGACCCGCTAAACTTCTGCTACTAAGTTTACTTACTTAGCTCTAATACTATTATACCTTATAAAGTCCCCTATAGGGGTATTAAGGTAAGCCCTCTTAAGGGCTATATTAATAATACGCTCTCTATATATAGCAGAGTAGTTAATAAAGGAGCGGGTTTTATTAATTATATTAAGGCTAAACTCTCTAGCGATCCCCTCTATATTATTTATACTAAAGGGCGTGCCTCGCTCGGGCTTAGTATATTTATATATAGGGTCTAGTGCTAATATAATTAAGGATTTATCGTGGGTTAGATAAGGATAAGGATAAGGGAGAGGTATAAGGCCCTACTCGTAGACCTTCTTATACTTCTAGCTATAAGAACCTCTTAGGAAAGACCTCTCTAGTTAAGGAGTTACCTCTCGTATAGTAGCGTTCGTAGCACTTTTAGTACCTTACTAGAAGGTTAACCTTTTAGGTTAAGGAGTTATCTTATATAATAGCTTTTCTAGGCTACGAGAGCCTTAGTAGCCCGTTTAGCTCTAATATAATTAGCCCTAGTGCGGCGCGCGTCTGACTTTATACGAGGGTTTACTTGCGAGTAGTAGGAACGTATAAGGTTCTTATATTATTTTCCTTAACTAGTAGAGGGTATAGGTTAAAATACCTATATAGTATTTCCCGAATTATACCTGCAAACTAGGTGAATTTGTTATAGTCTTTTTGCGAAGGGGCTGCGGCGTAATTCCGAGCTTAATAAATAGAATATTAAATTAGAGTAATTATATATAGGGAAAGAATAAAAGAAATAATAGTTAGTAGTAGCTATTAAAACGAGTAGCCTAGTTATAAATTGAATATATATCCTCCTCTATCCTCTATTATTAACCTCTCCTCTTATAATAACTACTTTTACCTAGCTACTTTAATCTTTATTTAACGCCTTTATACTTTCTTTTTTATATCTATAAATTATATCTTCTTATTCTAAATAACTATAACCTCTTTATTTTAGGTATTAAAAATACTAATTACCCTTACCCTTATTATCTCCTATTAGTAATAACCCTTTAGGTCCTTAGTCCTAATATCCATATACTTAAAATAAAGAAGAATAATATACCTCTTTTTATCTAATATTCTAATAACTAACTTTATGTATTGCTTTCCTTTTTTTTATTATCCCTATACCCTCTAGCTAATAGTTATAATTCTTAAGTAGCTATAAGCCTTATTTAGCTTTAACCTAATATCTCTAGTAATAAATACTTAGATGTAGCCTTTATACTATAGATATTCTCTAATAAGACTACTAAAGTAATAAGGCTAGCTTTCTAAAAAGCTTATCTTTATAAATAGGACTTTAAAGAAATATTTAAAGTAACTAAGGGGTCTAGAGAATTCTATTATTAAGTCTTTACTTATACTTCTCCTATATTCCTTACTAGATCGTAGGAGATAAAGGTCTTTTAGCGCGTAGTAGCTATATATAATTTATTTATTTAGTCCTAAAGTAATTATAATATAATACCCTATATCTATTATAAAGAGTAAGCCTATACTACTAGGAACCCTACGACTAGCGTTTATATCTATAAACTATACTTTAATTATATCTCTATACTAAGTACTCCTTATACTCACTACTTCTTTTATAAAACTTAAAATAGTTACTTATATAATAATCTAAGTATTTATAAATATTATAAGTATAGAATTAAATATAGTAATAAGATAAGGAGGAGTAGAGAGTTTAATAGTATTAAGGAGATCCCGTAGTCCTAAATCCTAGTAGACGCTATAGTTATAGCTATAGCTAAGCTTAACTTCTCGCTCCTTTATAATAAATATTATTAATAAGCTTAGGAATATTACCCTAAAGCTAGGTTTATATACTCTTATTACCCTTTTATAATAAAGCTATCTCTAGAGTTTAACTTTATAGAAATTCTAAACTACTTGGGGCTTTATATTATAAATTAAGGTAGGAAAAGAGGGTTTCTAGATATATTTATATAAGATATTAGGGGGGGGGGGGGGGGGGGGAAAAAGAAAAAGAGAATAAGAAGCTAGTTAGGTTTTAATGAGAAATCGAGGCGAATAATATATAAATAGGTTTATAAAGCTAAAGTTAAAGTATATCTAGGTATAAATTTAATATAATCCCTTTTATAAGTATCCTTTTCTTTTCTCTTTAGTAGTAAGTAATTTAATATTTATAATAATCTTTCCTAGGAAAAGGAGGG
>JAVHLU010001415.1:0-31056 GCA_036785755.1 Colletotrichum ledebouriae
GGCGGTATTTAATAGTAGCGCGGGTAGTACGCGAGAGGAAAAGTTAATAGTTTCATAGTCTATTAAATAATTAAAAACCACGTTATTATTAATATAAAGTTAAAGATCGTGAGGCTATCTAGTAGGGCACGTATAAGTACGGCTATAGTAAGGAGAGGTAGTTAGCAATTACGATCACGTGACCGAAGGCTATATATTATCAGGAGGCGCGGAGTTAGAAGGTCTATTGCACTTGAGCAGGTAAAATCACTATGCAGTGGCCAGAGGCCTTAAGAGTATTTATAATATCCTAGGTATTATCCCTTTACTATTATTCTCTATTATTATCCTTATAGTATTATAAGGTTATTTAAGTAGTAGCTAAGTAGCTTAGAGTATTACTCGCCTTTCCCTTTATCTTCTATACCTTTATATTATACGCTTCTTTACTTAAGGCCTTATAGTAATAAGGGGGATCTTAAGAGAGTTAAATTACTAGAGAGGAGTAGCTTCTAAGGTATTACATATCTTTCTTTTTATAATTAATAGCTAGGTTATAACAACATTTAGTATATTAATTTAATAATAATTAGTAGTAATAAGGCGCCCTTTTAGCTATAAGTAATAAATTTACTTTACTCTAGGTTTAGTGTTATTAGTAATAATAGCTTCTTATTACTCCTCTATCTTCTAAGTCTCTCTAATTAGATATAACTTATTAATAAAGCCTAATTATATAATAAACCTCTTATAAGACTATTATAAGAGGGCTTTAGTAAAGCTATTTACTATTAGCTCTATAAAAGGGGTATAAATAACCTTAATATATCCCTTATTAACTTCCTAATATAGCTAGTAGTTATAAATATTAATATAGTAGAGTTTTATTTATAGCTAAACTATTTCCTTTATAATAAGGCCTATAGTTTATAAGTTATTATATTAAATTATCACCTTTAGCATAGTATTAATAGTTATATCTATAAATATAGGAGATTTACTTTTTAAGAGAGAGACGTATAGAGCTATAATTAGCTAGCTTATAAATAGCCCCTCTTTTAATACTTATAAGAGGATTAGAAGCTCTATTTCTATAGTTAATATTATAACTATACTCTACTTATTTACTCTCTATAAGATTATTCCTCTAAATAGCTTTATAGTAAATAATTATAAGCTCTTTCTATCTAGGGTATTATTAATAAAACTTATATCTAATACTACTTTGATGCTTTTAGTTAATCCCTTAGGGACTCTATATTCTAAATATAATCCCTTTATATATATAAGATATTATATAATACAATCCGCTACTATAAAGTAATAAAACCTAGGGTTTTAGTTAAATCTAGTAAGTCTACTAACTATAAATAAGATATTAAGTCTAGTAATTGTTATAGTATATAAGAGGGACCTTACTTTCTACTAATATCTTATAATCTTACTCTTTATTACCTCTTTATTATAAGGTAGGAGTTTATCTTATATTATTAGGGTTTTATAATCTCTTATAGGCTTATTGTTAAGAAGTTTTCATAGTTTATTAAAAGATAAGGAACAATAGCAGGTGCAGGGGTATAGAGCCACGCTATTAGCAAAACGTCGGCGAATTAGTAGTAAATATATATACCCTTAAGAAAACTCTATAAGCTAGAGACTTAGAAGGTTAAATAATAGTTTAATATAACTATATATACCTACGTTTTAGTATTCTAGCCCTTCCTAGTTTAGGCCTATAGCTATACTCTTATAACTCTCTTACTTCTACCTCGATTTAAGAAACTAGCGCTAGTTAGAATATTTAAAATAAACTAGTAATAATATACTAATAAATTAGTAATAGAGTTTAACTATAATAAACTCTAGGCTAGGTATATAGAGTATAACTAATAGGGTCTTAGCTAATATAATATAGGTTACTCACTAAGCCCTAAGATATAAGAAATATAATATAGATGCTATAATAAGGGCATAAAAACCCTAGCGATAATATAGCAGGAGAGATAACCCTAAGGGGGCAGGCCTAGTCCTAGATAGCGCTAGAGTAAGTAGACCTACCCTCGCTTAGTAAATAAATAGTAAGTAGTAGCTAATATAGTACCCTACTTAAGACCCCCTAAGAAGCTAGCGTCTTAGGTATCCTTACTTAAGTAATAGGATTACTATAGAGATAGTAGGAGAGCCTTATAGAGTAGAGATATCTATAATAGTAGTAGTATAAGGAATAAAGTACTACCCTACTATAGGAACTTACTAACTACCTAGTAATAAGGTACCTATAGAGAGAATATAAGAAACCCCTTATATATAACTACTATACTATAAGCAAGGACTTTACTATAGACTAGGTTAGTAACTAGATCTAAGTAGTTAAAGATAGATATTAACTATATACTAGTAATACGCTAGAGCAATAGATCTAATAAGCGCTTATAAAGATAAGCTTATTTATATAGACCTAGTAGTAATATTATAAGGCTAGGCTAGAAGGAGACCTAGCTTAGGCTAACTTTATAGTATTTATTTACTAATAATATATTAACTTAGAGCTTTAAGAGTAAAGACACTATAAGAAGCTAGATATAATAAAGTAGAAGGAGATATAATTACCAATATAGTTTTTTACTAAATAGTTAGTAATATATTAAAACTTAGGTATAATTAGTATAAAAGATAGTAAGGCTAAGGCTTATATACTATACTTCTAACTAGCCCCCTTTTTATATAAGGAGCTTAAATATTAGAAAATTAAAATATAGAGACTAAGGGATATAGCTATAGAAGTAGAGCGCTTATAGGAGATATATTACTAATAAGGCAGCGAGACCCTATAGAGCGAAAGTAAGAAGCAATATATAAGTAAAGAGTATATACTAAGGGTCCCCCTTATAGCGAGGGCGATCTAAAAGGGGGGCTAGTAGAGCTCTAGCTATAAAACCACGCGAGGTTCCTAGAGTCTATTAACTAGTTAGTAGTATATTATAGGGATCTAATAGGGGCTAGCCTATATTTAGCTCTAATATATAACCCGCGACGTCCAACCCCTTAGTATATTTTAGCTATAAGAAGAAAGGGTATAGGAGGGTAAACTACTTAGATAAATAATAAAACGTAAATAAAACGCTAGTAGGATATTAAGCGTTTACTAAGAAGGTAAAAGTTAATATAATCTAATTTATAAGGGAGGTTAAGGAACTTAACTTATTAGAAAATAAGTAAGCTAGGGGATTATACTAAGAACCCCTATACTTATATTAAAACTAGATACCTTCCTAAGGGGAGATATTATAAAAGGATAGGTAATTATTCTCTAGAACGTTACTAAATAAGAAATAATTATAGATATAAATTCCTATTCCTAAGTTAATATTATTAGTAGTTAACTAGTAAAGTCTTTATAATTATAACCTATAGTAGTGCGCGCCCTTATATTAGAAGGGTTTAATAGGTCCTCTATAATAAGCTAGAATATATACTGTGATAGGCGCAGTGGTGGGGCTACCCACCTTGCGCGCAGTAGGAAAGCTAGGATTATATAAGCCTGCGCGTATATATAGGCGCGCGCCCTTAGAGTAGTTCTTCCCTAATATAATACATAATACATAACGTATCACGCTCTTTTTGTTAGGGTCCCTTTTTACGTAGCTATAGTTATCCTATCCTATCTTAATAGTACCCAGAGGCGGATCCGTTCTTTTCACACGCCCTCAAAAGCGTCTCAGAGAGTAGCTATCCTTATGGATAGATCCTAAAAGAACTAGATACCGTAGCGGTTAGGGTAATTATAGCTATATCGTCGCTCTTTTTATTAAGGCTACGTGTTCAAGTCTCCCTTATTGCCCTTCTTTTTATGATCGCGCGCGCCTATAATTAACCGCTTAATTGCGCCCTTAATTACGACTATTATTACGCCTGCAATTACGCCTAGTTACGCCGCTTAGTTGCGCCCGTTATTACGCTTTATTACGCGCCCACTTTCGCACTATTTGCAGCGCCGCTAATACGCCATTTTAGGCCAATTGCTGCAGTTATTATTACGCTCTTTTTGCGCCCGCCGCCGCCCACCACGCCCACCGCGCCCACTGCTGCCGCCACCTGCTGAAGCCTGCTGAAGCCCACCCTCCGCAGGGCCGAAAAGATCCGACTATTGCGCCCACCACTGCCACCCGCCACTACCGCCGCCACGTAGACCTACCTGACGAAGAAGGTCTGCACCGCACTATACGCTATATTACTGCGCACTCGCCATGATGGGTATGAGTTATGGGGAGGACCCATAGTATAGTGGTATAAGTCTACACGCTGTTGTAGTTGCTATTATAGAGGTTATGGGTTCAACTCTGGATTTTTTTTTTCCTGCGGAGCTCTTTTTTTTTGGCCTCTATGTTCCCAGCTTTGGGGAGGATTGTGATAGGCGCAGTGGTGGGGCTACCCACCTTGCGCGCAGTAGGAAAGCTGGGATTATGTAAGCCTGCGCGTATATATAGGCGCGCGCCCTTAGAGTAGTTCTTCCCTAATACAATACACAATACACAACGTATCACGCTCTTTTTGTTAGGGTCCCTTTTTGCGTAGCCACAGTCATCCTATCCCATCTCAATACTAGTTAACTTTCTTTTTTATTAACTTAAGGGGATAACTAAGGAAGATATAGTAACTCTTTACTAAGGCTCCCTACCCTAAAGGAGTAAGGGACCTCCTCTTATTATAATACTCTATAAGAAAGGAGGGTATTATAATTAATACCTAGACGAATACCTAGGGATATTAGGATAGGATAAGATAGACTTAGCTGCGCAACTTTTGGAAAACTCCCTTAGCGCACGGACCCGTTATAGGAAGACTATAGAGTAGAGCGTAGAGGAGAGGAGCGTAGCGGACTTTAGTATAATATAGATATTATTATAATTAATACCTTAATAATCCTATACCTCGTTTTTTAGTATTTTTCTTAGTAAATTAGCACCTAATTTAGATAATCTATTTTAATTAGATCTATAAATCATTTTATATATCTTTTAAGCTTACTCTTAATATTCTTACTTATTTATAAGTAGAGCTATATTATTTATTATCTTTCTAGTTCCTATTAGTTCTAGCCTTTTCTAATAGTACTTAGAGGTAGATTCTTTTACTCTTTTTAATAGCTTTTATAAGCTTCTTAGAGAGTTAGGTACCTTCGCTATATCCGTATATCCCTACTATTAATATATATATATATATATAATTAATTTACTTTAAATATAATAATAACTTAAGAAATTTATAAGTAATAAATAATAACGATATAAATAATAATAAAAACGTAGTTTAAAGAGAGGAAGATATTTGCAAACCTACCTTAGTTCTAAGGGAATAGTAATAGCTATATTTTCTTATAGAATTAAGATAGGAACGACGTAGACCTTAAAATCCTCCCTTTCTCTCTTTTTATATTATTAGTAGGTTCTAGCGAGTATATTCCTTTCCTTACCCCCTTATATATTATTATAACTACTACTATTTAACTAGCGAATTATAGCTAATATAGCTAAGATAGCTATATATAATACTAATATAGAGATTAGTAGTCTTACTAAGCTAATAAGTATAGTAAGATTAATTAGATTAGTAACTAGAGACTAATAAACCCCTTACTATTATAGCCCTAAGTACTAAGAGTAATATACTAACTTTTAAGAGATATTAATATAATAAAGCTATAAATTCTTCTAAGATAAGAGCGTTATTAGGAAGACCCTTCTATATTAAATAATAAGACTTAAAATAGATCTATAATAGCCTAGAGTAATAAGATCGAGGTTACTAGACCTTTCTTATATTTATTTAGTTATTTAGTTTATACTATTTCTTTCTTTATTTTATTTAAAGAAAGTTATAACTACTTACTTTATCTTTCTATTTAGAAGATATTATAATAATAACTTTATTTTATTAACTAGAAGACTTTATTACTTTAACTATATAATATTAAGCTTAATATTTATAAACCTATAGGTATTATATCTTCTTCTTCCTTAGTTAACTTAGATATTAAATCCTCTTCTAATAAGGGGAAATAACTTAAAGAGAGATTTATAAGAGCTTTATTTAGCGAGATATAACCTCGTGCTATAAGATAGCTAGCCTCTAATAATAATATAGATAGGTCTACGAATCCTACTTCTAAGATAGGAGTAATACCCTTAAGTACTCTATATTCCCCTAAAAGAAGTTATACTAATTAAGATATTATAGCCCTTATTAACCTCCTTATAAGACGCCTTATTATTATAGTAATAACTCCCTATTTAACTAGAGCGCCTAAGTTTATTAATACTAATATCTCTAACTTTATTACTAACTATAAGAGCTTTTTAAAGCTTTATTATAAGACTAATAAAGATATAAAGAACGAGGTCTATATATATAGCTCTAATAACTATTAAAATATAATAAAATCTTATATTAGTAAAGCTAAGACCTAGAAGG
The DNA here is from genome assembly GCA_036785755.1 of Colletotrichum ledebouriae. Lineage (NCBI taxonomy): Eukaryota > Fungi > Ascomycota > Sordariomycetes > Glomerellales > Glomerellaceae > Colletotrichum > Colletotrichum ledebouriae. The sequence continues at coordinate 6,451 of JAVHLU010001415.1, forward strand.
AAGCTAAAGAGAAACTTTTATACTAGTTCGGATTTATAGACCTAAAGTCTTATTAGGACTCTAATAAGGACCTTTAGAACCTAGTTATAAGATCTTAAATCGAGGATAATAACCTTTCCTAGGTTATAGTATTAATTACTACTATTTAATAGCTTTAATAGAGAGCTATTTAGTATAAAGACCTAAAACTTACTAACGCTAAGCTTATTTATATTACTTATTACTATTTTTTAGAGAGAGCTATAAGAGCTATAGCCTAAAGTCCTAGCTACTAGCCTATTAAGGTTATTTTAAAGTAGTAAGTTATAGTAGAAGACGCTCTAATTAAATAGTTTATTACTTACTAGGAATTTTAATAGTTATCTAGCCTTATTAAGCTTAAACTAATAATAACGCTTTAAGTCCCTATAAAGATAATTCTAATAAGGTAGAGGGCTAAAGCTAAAGAACCCTCTATAGCCTAGATTACTAGCTTAATTATTAACTCTCTTATAGAGAACTTTAGAACCCTAAATATTAATAGGGCTAATTATAAGATAGATATCTTAACCTTTATTAAGAGAGTTACTAGCTAAGGAGATAATACTTTTAATCTAAACGCTATAGAAGCTACTAAACCTTATAAATAATAATATTAGGACTATTTATAAACTTAATACTAATATTAGTAGTACTTTTACTTATAAGCTAGATATAGGGATTACTAAGGAGGATATTAGTAATACTAGGGATTTAGAAGAGGTAGAGTAATAAGAGGCTATAGAGGCTTTTAATAAGAAATACTACTATAATACGTACCTTTCTAGGCTATAGGGGCCTGCGAGTTTTATAGCACTATTAACTATATTATTATTAGCTATATTAAGTATCTCGAGGCTAGCTAGAATAAGGTCTACTATTATATATCGCCCTACTACTTTATTAGCACCCTAGATATAAGTACTAAGGTTAAGATAGGTATTATTAATAAAGGCTATAACTAGTAATTAACTAATAGCTAGATGATTTTAAGGTATATCCTAATTAACGAAGATACCTTTATATACTATATAGTTATTATAAGTAAGTTAGTAGAAAGGTAGTAGCTAAAGCTTCTAGAGGAGGTTATAAGAGTTATTAGTTATAATAAGATATACCCTAAACTATCTATTAGCTTTTCGAATTTATTAAAGGATACTACTTAATTATATAACTTTATAGATATAATATTCTTTAGCTTTAAGCTAAAGAACTAATATATTAACCTAGTAGAAGATATCGCTATTATAGAAAGAGGGAACGCTAGAGGTTATTATATAGAACCTTATAATACTTATTACTACTAGGCTCCCTAATTAGTAGACTTACTTATAATTTAAGACCCTCCTATTTAAATTACTTAGAGAGTTATAGAGCTACTAGATAATAAAGAAGATATTAAAGACGCTATATTACTAGATATCCCTAAGGAATAGGTTAAGTAATAGAAATAGGATAAATAAGATAAGCCTTAGATTTAATATAGTTATTTATAAACTAGCTATACTCTTACTCTTAAGCTATATAATTAAAGAGTAAATAAAAAGGTAACTATCCCTAAAGCCTTTTTTTATTAGAACTAGCCTAATTAGGATAGAATAGTCTATAACGCTACTAAAGCTATAATTACTAAGTATAAGGATAGATATAACTTAAAGGTATAAGAGGTCTTTATTCTTACTAATATTATGCTTCTAGATTAATTTAATAAAATAGGCGAGAGTAATAAGGAGCTATAGGAATAACTAGATTAATAGAATAATAATAAGAACTATTCTAAAGGCTAAGTAACTTTAGCTACTATTTCTATAGACTTACCTAAGGATTTATAAACTAAGGTAATTTAATTTAATTATAATATAATTAATCCTATCTTTAAGATAAGCGCTATAATAAAAGATTAGGATTTAGTATTACTTCTACTACTAAGATATATTACTATCCTAGACTTTATTATAACCTATTAGTAGATTACTATTACCCTTTATAGCCCTATAAGTATATTAATTAGGGGGATTATTAATAGTAGCTCTACTATTAACCTTATTAATAAAAGTTATATTAAGCGCCTAGGCTTATAGAGCGATATAATTAAGATAAATATAAGGATCCGCAGGATTACTAATAGAGAGTAGAGGACCTAGTTTATAGGTATAATTATAAATAATATTTATATTAATAGTAATTAGATTTAGGATATTAGCTTTTTTATCTTCCTAAAAAACGCTTATAATAAGGACCTAGTACTAGGAGCTCTCTTTATCTTAAAAACTTAAATAACACTAGATTATATATAGAACTAGATTATTAGAGTCCTTTAGTCTAGGAATATTAAGATTAATATCCTATTATTATTCTATATAAGAGACTTAACTATTTACTTCTTAGAAATTATTACTAGGATAGATTACTTTATTTCTTTTTAGTATTAATATACTCTCTTATCTCCTATAGAGGAGGGGAAATAGAGGCTATTACTAATAAACCTAATATAATAATAAGCTTAGACTTTATAGGAGATAATTAATAAGTTAATAATACTAAGGATAAAGAAGAGCTAGATATAACGCTAGGGAGTATAAAGGTATACTAGGATATTAAAGCGATTTAATAAGCTTTTAAAAGCTCTTATAACCTACTAGATTTAAGCTCGGAATTACGCCGCAGCCCCTTCGCAAAAAGACTATAACAAATTCACCTAGTTCGTAGGTATAATTTAGGAAATACTATATAGGTATTTTAACTTATACCCTCTACTAGTTAAGGAAAATAATATAAGAACCCTATATATTCCTACTACTCGCAAGCAAACCCTCTAAATATTATAAAGTCGGACGCGCGCCGCACTAGGGCTAATTATATTAGAGCTAAACGGGCTACTAAGGCTCTTATAGCAACGCCCTCGCTAAACCTTCTAGTAAGGTAAAAGCTACTATATGAGATAACTCCTTACCCTAAAAGGTCGACCTTCTAGTAAGGTGCTAAAAGTATTATAAACGCTATTATATAAGAAGTAACTCCTTAACTAGAGAGGTCTTTCCTAAGAGGTTCTTATAGCTAGAAGTATAAGAAGCTCTACTACTATAAGTAGGGCCTTATACCTCTCCCTTATCCTTATCCTTATCCCTTAACTATATTAGCACTAGACCCTATATATAAATACGCTAAGCCCGAGCGAGGCACGCCCTTTAGTATAAATAACGCGGAGGGGGTCGCTAGAGAGTTTGGCCTCGATGCGATTGATAATAACCTACTAGATAAAGTTAAGTAATAGTTAGACCTGGATAAGGAGGTTATTACTATTTTTAAAGAGTTTAGATTAATCTTTAATAAAATCCTAGAGATTATAATCTATAATAAAGTTACCCTTAAGCTTAATAAGATCTATAAAGCTATTATAAGTATAGGGTATATAGTAAGATATAATAGCTATAGTATTGATTTTTAATACTATATTCGCAGACCTAAGAAAAGAATATTAAAGAAGAAAGTACTTAGGAGGAAGTATAAGTTAGTATATTAGAAAGGTATTAAAGTGATTATAGCTATAGATACTACTTTCTCTTATAATAATTATAAACCTATACTAATAACCCCTATATTACTAATAGAAGATATTAATATAATATATAAGACGAAAGATAAGAAGATTTAACCTATTAATAACGCTATATTAAATAGTTTAACTCTAGATAGAGACCTAGAGTAGAAATTAAAGGTATAAGTAAAAGCTAAGAAAAATATAATCCTAGATCCTAGCACCCTATTTATAAGCTAAGTTATACTAAAGTTTTTAATTATTAAGTAAGGAATAAGGCTTATAAGAGCTTAATAAGAAGCTATCCTAAAGACTATTAATTATCTATAGCCTAAAGAAAAGAAGCTCCTTTTAGCTATTCTTACTATAAGAGAGAAGGCTTTAGCCTAGGAATTTAAGTATTATAGCTTTATATACCCTTCTATTATACGGCCTCTGGCCACTGTATAGTGATTTTACCTGCTCAAGTGCAATAGACCTTCTAACTCCGCGCCTCCTGATAATACATAGCCTTCGGTTATATGATCTTACCGACTACCTTTCCTAACCACAGCTGCACTTATATATACCCGTCACACTAGATAGCCTCACGATCTTTATAGGGATAAGGAAGAGGGAGAGGCATAAGGCCCTGCTCGCAGCAGCAGAGCTTCTTATGCTTCTAGCTATGAGAACCTCTTGGGAAAGACCTCTTTGGTTAAAGAGTCACCTCTCGTATAGTGGCGTTTCCAGGCCACGAGAGCCTTAGTAGCCCGTTCGGCTCTGATATAATTAGCCCTAGTGCGGCGCGCGTCCGACTTTATAATATTTAGAGGGTTTACTTATAAGTAATAGGAATATATAGGGTTCCTATATTATTTTCCTTAACTAGTAGAGGGTATAAGTTAAAATACCTATATAGTATTTCCCGAATTATACCTACGAACTAGGTGAATTTATTATAGTCTTTTTATAAAGGGGCTGCAGTGTAATTCCGAACTCAATACCCTTCTATTATACCTCTATAAATAATTTAAATAATATTATATAAGGTATAAGAAGCAAAAGGATCCTAATATTAAGAGGATTAGAATAGGATATTATTATAATTCTAAAGGATAGACTAAAAAAGGGAATCTTTAAGTAAAGTTATATAGCTTATTATAATCTATTCTTCCTTATATAAAAGAAAGATAATAAGATAAGGCTTATTAACTTAGCGACTAGGATAAATATAGTTATAATATAAGATATAGTACTACCCCCTTTAGTAGGTAATCCTTTAGAAGACTTTACTATATATTAACTATTATTACTACTAGACTTCTTCTTAGGATATAACTAAGTTCCCTTAGACCCTATAAATAGAGATTTAATAATATTTATATTACCTATTAGACTACTATAGATATATATATTACCTTAAGGAGTAATAAACTTAGTCGCTTAGTTTATACGGGTTATAATTAGAATCTTATATAACCTTATTCCTAGCTATTATAAAGCCTTCCTTAATAATATTATTATTAAAGGACTAACTTTATAATATAATAAAGAAGAGATCGAGTCTTATCGAGGGATTTATAGATTTATTTTAGAATACTTATAGAACGTTAATAAAGTCCTAGTTAATTTAGAGCTAGTAGAGTATATAGTAGTAGTAGTTAAGTTATAATAAGCCTAGGAAGTAGTAATAATTATTAGCTATATTTATAATACTAATAGGCGTTATCTAGAGGAAGTAAAGATAGTTAAGATCTATAAATAGGCTACTTATACTAATTTAATAGAGTTAAGGGCTTTCCTTAGGATTATAATATTCTATAGATCCTAGGTAAGGGACTACTCTATTATTATAAAGCTACTTATTAACTTACTTAAGAAGGATACCTTATTTAGCTAGGAGGAGAAGTAATAGATAGCTATAAATACCTTAAAAATAATACTTATAAGAGCTCTAATTCTTATTACTATAGATTATAGCCCTAAAAGAGGAGATATCTACTTTATAATTAACGCTAGTAATATAAGATAGGGCAGAGTCCTAGGATAATTTATTAATAACTAGTACGTAGTTTCTCGCTTTAAGAGTAATACTTAGTTAGAACTAGAGCTATTATATAATACTAGGAAGAAGGAATTATATAGTATTCTAAAGGCTTTAAAGAGGGTATATAACTATTTATATAGATAATATTTTATCCTAGAGATAGATACTTAGATATTAGTTATATAACTTAATAGAGTAGCTATAAACCTCTTAGGAGCCCTTATTATTTACTAGGTTATATAGATTTAAATATTTAACTATAAAATATAATATATCTATAGTACTTGTAATATAAGAGTAAATAGCTTATTATAAAAACCCTAGGGACCTTCTAATACTATTAATAAAGAAGCTAAGGGGGAGATTAACTCTTAGATTAACTTATAGATCTTATTTATAGATATAGAAGTTAGTTCCTTCTTTAATTAAGCTTAGTATTATAATAATAAGTAATATATAGAGGAGGTCCTAGTAGGAAATATAGAGGTTATTAATAATATAATAAATATCCTAGATATACTTCTTAATAATTTATAGACCTACTTAGTATATTTTTAATAAATTGCTTACTATTTAATAATATAGAGATGTTCTCTAGGAATTTAACTAGTATAGTATTATAACTTTAAGACTAGAGCGTTAGATTATTATATTTATAACTACTTACTTTTTACTAGACTAATAAATTAAAAGCTAATACTATAACGAGTTATTAATAATCCTAAGTAGTAGAAGAAGCTAATTATAAAAGCTTATAAAGAGAGTAGTTATTAAGGTAAGTAGGCTAGAGCTAGAAGACTATCTAATTACTATATCTAGGCTAATATATATATAGAGATTAGCAAATCCCTAAAACGTTACTCTAATTACTAAAAAAGGAGAGCTCGATATATAGATAATATAAGGACTTATAGATCCCTAAAAGCACTACCTTTTATTAAGATCTTATTAGATATATAGAGAGTAGGTAAGTAGTACCTTATTAAGGCAAGGGATTTACTAATAGAATAGCCTAAAGCCTACTAGCTTAAGAGAGTAACTTTAGCTAAAATTACTAAGTTTATCTAGGAAGAGATCGTTTATTACTACGGACTATATAGCGAACTTATTATTAATAGAGGGCTAGAGAATAAGGATATTATTATTAAATTTAATAAGAAATATAATATAAGGAGTAAAGTAATATCTATATATAACCTAAGGGCTAATAGTATAGTTAAGACTAGTTATTAGCTAATTACTTATATATTATTAATATAGACTAGAGAATAAAGAGATATTAACCTTTAGCTATACCTTCCTACTACCCTATTTATAGACTAATTAAGCGTTTATACTTCGACTAGCTTTAGCCCTTTTTACTTATTATATAGGTTTAAGCTTATTACTCCTATTAAGACCCTAACGCTAACCTAGAGGGTTCTTAATTAGGATTTAGTAATAATAAAGGAAGAGGAGGTTTAAATATATCTATAAGCCTTCCTATAACTTAATAAGGATAGAAAATAAGCTAAAAAGATAATTAATAGTTAATATAAGAAAGCTATAGAATATTATAATAGTTAATATAAGAGGATTATAAGGAGGGAGAGGCTAGAGGTAGGTTATTTAGTACTAGTATTCGATATTAAGGGTTCTATTAATAGGTTATCTATTAAAAAGCTTAACTACTAATAGTAAGGCCCTTTCTATATCTTTTTATAAGCTCTAGATACTCTATTATATTAATTAGTAATATTAATAAGCAATAAGGTTATTAAAAAGATATTTAATAGGAATTAACTTTATAAATCTATTTAAGCTCCTAAAGGGTATTAAGAACTAAGTAATTTAGATATTTATAGATCTAATTTAGAAAGTAACCTAGTAAAAGTCTTCTTAATACTAGGGAATAAAGATTATAATAATTATATACCTAAAGAAGAGGAAGAGGAACTTATAATACCTAGGGAAAGTAATTAGGAGAAAGAGGAGGATTTATTATACTTAGTAATATAATTAAAATAGTATTTAAAGGATTTAGAGAAGGTAATTAAGGCTTTAAAAGCTAAATAATAACTAGTTATTAAGATTCTTAAAATAATAAAGGAGAAAGAAAAGGAGTATAATAAGATAGAGGATCTAAGGTATATATAAGGTTTCTTTTATTATAACTTATTTTAATTAATAATTTATAAACTTATTCTAATTTTCCCTTCTTTTTATCTCTTAATTTAAAAATTTAAGATTCTAGAGATAATATTCCTAAACTTTAGGGATAAGGGTAAGAGATAGTATTAGTAACTCCCTACTTATTTAAAATATACCCCCTTATTACTATTTAATATAATAATAGCCTAGATAGCTTTAATATCTATTAGTAGTTATAATAAGGTAATTAAGCCTAGGAAAGTATAAGATCCTTAACCTCCTAGTAATAATACTAAAGCTACCCCTCCTCGCTAAATAAATATAAGATTAATAACCTAAAGATAAGAGAGAAGGAGAGAAAGGGAAAGAAGGTATTAAAATCGTAGTTATTAGCCCCTAGTAGGGATATTAGTAGACCCTTCTTACCCCCCACCCCCCCCTTTTTTTCCTAGAAAAGATTATTACTAATATTAGATTACTTTCTACTAAAGAGAAAGAGAAGGATACTTATAAAAAGGGATTATATTAATTTTATACCTAGATATACTTTAACTTTCGCTTTATAGACCTATTAATATATTATTTACCTCGATTTCTTATTAAAACCTAACTAGCTTCTTATTCTCTTTTTCTTCACACCCCCCCGCCCTATATATCATATAAATATATCTAGAAACCCTATTTTCCTACCTTAGTTTATAATACGAAGCCTTAAGTAGTCTACGATTTCTATAAGGTTAAACTCTAGAGGTAGCTCTATTATAAAAAGGTAATAAGAGTATATAAACCTAGCTTTAGGGTAATACTCCTAGGCCTATTAATAATATTTATTATAAAAGAGCGAGAAATTAAACTTAGGTATAGCTATAACTATAGCGTCTACTAGAATTTAGGACTATAAGATCTCCTTAATATTATTAAATTCTCTACTCCTCCTTACCTTATTATAATACTTAATCCTATACCTATAGCGCTTATAAATATTTAAATTATTATATAAGTAACTCTCTTAAGTTTTATAGAAGAAGTAGTTAATATAAGGAGTACTTAGTATAGAGATATACTTAAAATATAGTTTATAGATATAAATACTAGTTATAGGGTTCCTAGTAGTATAAGCTTGCTCTTTATAATAGATATAGGGTACTATATTATAGCTGCTTTAGGATTAAATAAATAAACTATACGTAGTTACTATATTAAGCTCGGAATTACGCCGTAGCCCCTTCACAAAAAGACTATAATAAATTCACCTAGTTTATAGGTATAATTCGGGAAATACTATATAGGTATTTTAACCTATACCCTCTACTAGTTAAGGAAAATAATATAAGAACCCTATATATTCCTACTACTCGCAAGCAAACCCTTATATAAAGTCAGATACGCGCTATACTAGGGCTAATTATATTAGAGCTAAACGGGCTACTAAGGCTCTCGTGGCCTAGAAAAGCTACTATATAAGATAACTCCTTAACCTAAAAGTTCGACCTTCTAGTAAGGTACTAAAGGTAAAAGCTACTATATAAGATAACTCCTTAACCTAAAAGTTCGACCTTCTAGTAAGGTACTAAAGGTAAAAGCTAATATATAAGATAACTCCTTAACCTAAAAGGTTAACCTTCTAGCAAAGTAAATACTACTATATAAGAGGTAACTCCTTAACTAAAGAGGCCTTTCCTAAGAGGTTCTTATAGCTAGAAGTAGAAGAAGCTCTATTACTATAAGTAGGGCCTTATACCTCTCCCTCTTCCTTATCCTTATCCCTTAATTATATTAATACTAGACCCTATATATAAATATACTAAGCCCGAGCGAGGCACGCCCTTTAGTATAAATAATATAGAGGGGGTTACTAGAGAGTTTAGCCTTAATATAATTAATAAAACCCGCTCCTTTATTAACTACTCTGCTATATATAGAGAGTATATTATTAGTATAACCCTTAAGAGGGCTTACCTTAATACCCCTATAGGGGACTTTATAAGGCGCGATAGTATTAGAGCTAAGTAAGTAAACTTAGTAGTAGAAGTTTAGCGGGTTATTATATACCCTATAGAGTAGCCCTTTTTTAAGCAGGTTCCTTCATATTACTAAGGCAGAGGTAGCCTAGGTAGCCTAGGCGAACGTTAGTAAGTATAGCTTATATTAAATAGAGAGAGCGTTGCTAATAATAGCATAGCTAGTAGATAAAGCGGTAATAGAGGTAGTATTAGCAGCGCAGGTAGTGCGCGAGAGGAAAAGTTAATAGTTTTATAGTTTAAATAATTATAAACCACGTTATTATCAATATAAAGTTAAAGATCGTGAGGCTATAGGTACGTATAAGTATAGCTATAGTTAGGAGAGTTATAATTACGTAACCGAAGGCTATATATTATTAGGAGGCGCGGAGTTAGAAGGTCTATTGCACTTAAGCAGGTAAAATCACTATGTAGTAGCTAGACGCCACGTAGTTACTATATACTAAAAGACCTTTATCTCCTATAAGCTAGTGAGGAAAGTAGTAGAGGTATAAATAAAGACTTAATAATAGAACTCTCTAGACCCCTTAGTTACTCTAAATATTTATTTAATATCCTATTTTCTAAGATAAGCTTTCTAGAAAGCTAGCCTTATTACCTTAGTAGTCTTATTAAAGAATATCTATAATATAAAAGCTACCTCTAAATATTTATTACTAGGGATATTAAGTTAAAGCTAAATAAGGCTTATAGCTACCTAAGAATTATAATTATTAGCTAGAAGGTATAGGGATATTAAAAAGAAGGGAAAGAATACCTAAAGTTAGTTATTAGAGTACTAGATTAAAAGAGGTATATTATTTTTCTTTATTTTAAGTATAGGGATATTAGGACTAAGGACTTAAAGGGTTATTACTAATAGGAGATAATAAGGGTAAAGTTAATTAGTATTTTCAACACCTAAGATAAGGAAGTTATAATTAGCTATAATAAGAAGATATAATTTATAGATATAAAAAGGAAAGTATAAAGGGGCTAAATAAAAATTAAGGTAGCTAGGTAAAGGTAGTTATTATAAGAGGAGAAGTTAATAATAGAGGATAGAGGAGGATATCTATTTAATTTATAACTAGACCGCTCGTTTTAATAGCTACTACTAACTATTATTTCCTTAATTCTTTTCCTATATATAACTACTCTAATTTACTATTCTATTTATTATAGGGTTTTTATCCTAAGTTTATTTTATTTTATTAAGGCTAAAGAGGGTAAGGGAGGAGAGTTAATTATTCCTTCTATAGGTTACTAACAAATTACTATATTATTAAAGTAATTAGTAGATATAAAAATATACTCCTTACCCCTTAAGCCCTCTAGTTTCTCTCTCCCTTATATATATATATTATTTACTTTTAAACTTAATATATTTACTAATTATATAATATTAATTACTATACTATAGCTCCTCCCTTTCTTTAAATATTACTTCTATTTAGCTCTTTAGTTTATAAATTACTTATACTTTCCCCTTATTAAATTTTCTCTTAATATATTATAATAAGGAAAGTTATTTTCTATAATAATAAAGCGTTAGATATATAGATCTAGGAGTTAAGACCCTTAAACCTTCCTATCCTTAAAATTAGACTTTTAATAGAGCTTATACCTAATAAATTAAGTATAAGTAGGTTTTAAGTATAGGGATAAAATAATAGAGATATCCTAGGCTTTAGACCTCCTAATAAGCTTAGTTACTAGCCTTAGCTAATTAAATATAGTATATAACTTCTACTTAGGATAGATAATATCCCTAGTTAGATAGAACCTTTTAATATAATATTAAAATATATCCTTATTAAGTAGTAGAATAAGCCCTTAGAAGTAGTAGAGAAGATAATTTACTCTTTATACTTATAATAAGTTATAGCTAGTATAGTTAATATTATTAGCATACTTAAAATAATACCTCTAATATATACTAAGGATATCTTAGTAGTTACTTACTATATTATAAGGCCTATTAAGCCTAGCTAACTACTTTACTATAAAGTAATTAGCAGTATAGAAGATAATTTTAAAGATAGAGATATAAGAGATATTATAGTTATTTAAATTAAAGCTAAGTCCCCTAATATACTCCTTATTTATCTATAAGCGCCTAAGTTTACTAAAGTAGTTATTATAAGTTTACTAATTAACTTATAAGATAAGAGAAACTAGTTTTATAATAATTAGTAGTTAAGGAGAGGAGCTAAAGGATAACTATAAATTTTAATATTTATTACTAGGAGCTTCTTATTAAGATATAAGGCTAAGGAAGTTTTAATAAGATAACTATACCTAGTAGAACTTTAATATATAAATCCTTTATTATAAGCCTCTAGTCTCTACTTTATTAATTAGCTTAGGTCCTTTATATAGATTAAAAGCCTAGTACCTCTAAAGTAGCTTATTAAGATAAGGCTTTAAGCTTAGATTAATTATTTATTAAAGGCTTTTACTAATAAAATACCTCCTAAACAATACTAAACCTAACTAAGAGTAGATAGAATTCTATATAATTAATACTTTAAATTAAAAGATAAAAATATTAAAAAAAGGATAGCTTAAGAAGATATTAAATATTAAATAGCTAAGTATACCCCTTAATTTATAAACCTAGAGGCTTCCTCTCTAAATAGGATAGATATTAACCTATTAGTACCTAAAGACTCTAATTTATAAACTAGTTTTATAGTTCCTATTAATCTAAAAGAGTTAGATAGAGAGGAAGGATTATTAAAGGAACTAAATATTTAGAATATAAAAAGAAGGAATAACTATAAGAAGTAGAAGAGGGATTATAATTTATAATAACTAGCTAACTTTATAAAGTATTTTAACTACCCTAGGTTTATAATAGCCCCTATTATACTAAGAGATATTATATTTAACCCTATTAATACTTTAGTAGGATTTAATATTATAAAACCTAAAGGGAACCTTATACGAAATAAAGACGAGCCTATACTAATAGTCCTATATTATATATAATAGAACTAAGAATCTATAAATTACTTAATAACCTAGTATAGAAGAGGCTTATTTATTATAACTTTAGCTTAAGTAGAATATTTATTAGATTTTTATAATATATAAGGGAAGCTAATAAGATAAGAGGAGTTAGATAATTTAGAGGTTATAGCCCTTTTTATATTTCTAATTAAGAGCTACCCTTATAATATCTATACCCTAATTTATAAACTAGCCTAGTAACTTAGGAAAGAAATTAATAAGGCTTCTATAGAGCTTAAAAGAGTAGAGGTAAAGAATCTTTAGGATATTACTAGGGCCTTCTTTCTACTAAACTATAGTAATTATTACTAGGCTGCGATCTTTATAAACTAGTTAACTAGCTACTACTTCTATTATAACTTTATATAGAACTAGAATAGTAATTAGCGCTTCGTTAAGGCTATATAGGACCTTAATATATAGTATTAGAAGATAGGAGCCCCTTTATAACTCTAAAAGCTCTTATTAATTAATATCTATATAGTTAATTTAGTTTAATAGAGGGATAGATTTATATATAGCCTCTAGTATATTAAATAGGCTAGAGCTCTAATTTAAGAAGGATTACTATCTCTATATTTTAATAGTATAACTTTAAATAATAGTATATTATTCTCTAACTCTGAAATCCCCTTAGTTATCTAATATATATCTATAATTACTATAGAGTTCTATAACTTAATTATGAATAGTAATATAGCTCTATAAAATATCCTATTAAGCTAAGAAGACTTTAAGAAAATACCTTTCTTCCCTTTACGCCCTTTTACTCCTTTACTTATAGATAGTAATATAGTAGACTTTAGAAATTATAATAATAATATTATACTATAGTAGATATTCCTTAACCTATTTATAGATTATTAGTATTATCTAGGTTTGCTTTATTTAAAATACTAGATAATAAGCTTAAATACCTTAGATATTAGCTTTAGTTATAAGTCTTATAGATATTAAGTTATAATATAACTATTAAACCACGCCTAAGAACTATACTTATAGATATATTATTATATCCTAAGAGGCCTAGTCCTTTAAATAAGTATAACTATAGCTATATAGACTATATCTAGTAGAGAGTTAACTAGTAGGATTAGATTAAGTAAAATACGCCTAAGGGAGTATATTATTATAACTTCTTATACCTAGTATAATAAGGCTAGTAGTTTTAGCTATACTAAAGATTAGAGTAGGATTAGGAGTATAATAAAGAGGAAGAGGTAGTAAAGCTATTATTAAGATATAACTTATAATAGAAAATAATTAAACCTAAGGGACCTTCTTAATAATAAGATCGCCTACTTAGAAGATATTATTAATAGATTAGATCTATAAATAGAGTTTATTTACTATTTCTATAAAGTAGTTTTATTTATTTTTAAGACTCTCTTTTATAATATAATAAAGAGTCTCGAGGGGATAATTAGAATAAGATAAGATAGACTTAGCTATATAACTTTTAGAAAACTCCCTTAATATATAAACCTATTATAGGAAGATTATAAAGTAGAGCATAGAGGAGAGGAGCGTAGCGGACTTTAATATAATATAGATATTATTATAATTAGTACCTTAATAATCCTATACCTCGTTTTTTAGTATTTTTCTTAGTAAATTAGTGCTTAATTTAGATAATCTCTTTTAATTAGATCTGCAAATTATTCTATATATCTTTTAAGCCTACTCTTAATATTCTTACCTATTTATAGGTAGAGCTATATTATTTATTATCTTTCTAGTTCCTATCGGTTCTAGCTCTTTCTAATATAAGCGCCTTAGTATTACTAAGCTATTAGTATTTATATAAGAGGTCCTTAAAAATAGCTAGAGGGCTTATATTATATATATATTAGGGAATATTACCCCTTATAAGCTACTAATAGAGGCCCTAGGCGAAGAGGATACCTTAGAGGGTAAAGTAGAATTACTACTAGAGCTACTTAGCGAATAAGTAATATTTAATAAGTAGTTAGTAAAGGAATACCTAGTAGTAGAGGGTATAGAATATACTATTAACTTAGTTAAAGGGAAGAAACCTCTATATAAGCCTATCTACTTACTAAATAAATACTAGCTAGAGGAGCTCTACTAATATATTACTAATAACTAGGTAATAGGGTAGATTTAACTCTTAATAAGTAAGGTAGGCGCCCCTATTCTCTTTATACCTAAAAAGGATAGATCCTTTTACCTTTATATAGATTATTAAGGCCTTAATAAGGTAATACTAAAGAACCAATATCTACTTCCCCTTATTAGTAAGCAATTAGATAGGCTTTAGGGAGTAAAATAGATCTTAAAGATCGACCTTTAAGATATATACTACTATATCTATTAAGCTCGGAATTACGCCGCAGCCCCTTCGCAAAAAGACTATAATAAATTTACCTAGTTCGCAAGCATAATTCGGGAAATACTATATAAGCATTTTAACCTATACCCTCTACTAGTTAAGGAAAATAATATAGGAACCCTATACGTTCCTACTACTTATAAGCAAACCCTCTAAATATTACTATATAAAGTCGGACGCGCGCTATACTAGGGCTAATTATATTAGAGCTAAACGGGCTACTAAGGCTCTTATAGCCTAGAAATACCCTCGCTAAACCTTCTAGTAAGGTAAAAGCTACTATATAAGATAGCTCCTTAACCTAAAAGGTCGACCTTCTAGTAAGGTACTAAAGGTATTATAAACGCTATTATATAAGAGGTAACTCCTTAACTAGAGAGGTCTTTCCTAAGAGGTTCTTATAGCTAGAAGTATAAGAAGCTCTGCTACTATAAGCAGGGCCTTATACCTCTCCCTTATCCTTATCCTTATCCCTATAACCTATAATAAATCCTTAACTATATTAGTACTAGACCCCGTATATAAATATACTAAGCCTAAGCGAGGTATACCTTTTAGTATAAATAATATAGAGGGGATTACTAGAGAGTTTAGCCTCGATATAATTAATAAAACCCGCTCCTTTATTAACTACTCCGCTATATATAGAGAGTATATTATTAGTATAGCCCTTAAGATAGCTTACCTTAATACCCCTATAGGGGACTCTATAAGGTATAATAGTATTAGAGGTAAGTAAGTAAACTTAGTAGTAGAAGTTCGGTAGGTTATTATATACCTTATAGAGTAGCCCTTCTTCGAGCAGGTCCTCTGTATTACTAAGGTAGAGGTAGCCTAGGTAGCCTAGGTAAATATTAGTAAGTATAGCTTATACTAAATAGAGAGAGCGTTACTAATAACGGTATAGCTAGTAGATAAAGTAGTAATAGAGGTAGTATTTAATAGTAGCGCAGGTAATACGCGAGAGGAAAAGTTAATAGTTTCGTAGTCTATTAAATAATTAAAAACCACGTTATTATTAATATAAAGTTAACGATCGTGAGGCTATAGGTATATATAAGTACAGCTATAGTTAGGAGAGTTATAATCACGTAACCAAAGGCTATATATTATTAGGAGGCGCGGAGTTAGAAGGTCTGTTGCACTTAAGCAGGTAAAATCACTATGCAGTGGCTAGAGGCCCTACTATAACTATAAGTAGTATTACTACGACTACTATAGCGACTAGTTACTAAACTAGTGCTATTAGTATCCCTATTATTACTACTTATAAGCTAATTACTAGCTAACTTGCTATTAGCGCTATTACTTAACTCGCTACTAGAACTATTACTATTAGAGATAGTAATAGTAGCCTTAGCTCTCTTAGTCTTTTTTACTAACTCTTTGCTACTACTTTAGCTATACTTAGTAGGGGTTTAAAAGTAAGAAGCATAGGAGATAGGGCGAGCACTAGTAATAGTAATAAAGCAGGAGGGGATATTATTAGTAGTATATTTAGCGAGATTTTCTTAAAGCTCCTTATAAAACCTAGGGAAAAAGGCGATATCGCGCTTATAAGTATATATAGGGACTAGCTTTATTAAAGAGTTATTAAGCAGGTAGTTAATCTCGTTATAGAGGTAGTTAATAGGGTTATTATTATAAATATATAGTAGCTAAGTAGCGTTTAAGCGCTAAAAAATATTAATACTATTATAAAAGGTATTAACCTAAGAACTAATAGTTAATAGGATATAATTAGCAAGGGAATAGTAAGTAATAGCCTATATAAACTAGGATATTAAGCGCGAGGTGCTTATAGATCGAGGCAAGCTCTTAGAGCTAAAGCTACTCTATAAAATAGCTATTACTACTAATAGTAGGATTATAAGTAAGCTTAGTAATATACTTCTATACTACTAAATAGTTACTAAGTATAGCTAGAATATAATAATAATAAAGATGGGTTAGGATATTATTACGCTACTTAATCTAGATCTAGTAGAATATATTCTAAGTTATCTAAGCTACGCTCTAAAGCTCCTAAGGGACCTATAGAATATTAATATATAGCGACCTATTAGTAAATTAGTAGAGACTTATAGTAGTATATTTCTTCTTAATAAAGTTATAATAGATATATTTCTATACGTATTCGCTATATATATAATAAAGGTAGATAATATCCTAATATATTTTATAAAGATAGTTAAAGTAAGGATATCTACTATTAGTATTACTAATAAGATCGCTAGAAAGAATCTTAGGATTATAGATATATTTAGCGAGAACTATACCTATATATATAATATAAGATATTATAGAGAGCTATTAGTAAGAGGCTAGAAAGGGATATAAGTAAGATTAGAAGAGAAAAAAAAGGAAAGGGAGAGACTTAATAATTATAATAAAGGCTTATAAAATAGGCGCTAAAATAGGAGAAGTAACTAGATTAAAAAAGATTATAAAGAGGAGAAATTCTAACTAGGTAAGAGACCTTAAAAAGAAGATACCTTTTTATATTTTAAGTTACTAGGTGATAAGGCTAAATAATTACTAGTTATATACTACTAAATAGTTATATAACTATTAGTAACTAATTAAAAAATAATAATTATAATTAAAATTTAAAAATACCTACAACGCGCTAGGAAAATAAAAACATATTATTTACTATAACTACCTAGATCTAGTATAGAGGGTAAGAGTAAATAATATAATAAAGGCGTAGAGATACTACCCTATAGTTAGTAATAATATCTATAACAATATAGAGCTATATTACCCTACTAATACGCCTTAGGGACTAAGGCTTTAGAGGGGGGGGTAATTATAAGGAATAATAATAAGTATAGGGGTATAGAGCCACGCTATTAGCAAAACGTCGGCGAATTAGTAGTAAATATATATACCCTTAAGGAAACTCTATAAGCTAGAGACTTAGAAGGTTAAGTAATAGTTTAATATAACTACGTATACCTACGTTTTAGTGTTCTAGCCCTTCCTAGTTTAGGCCTATAGCTATACTCTTATATAAAAAGGGATAACTATAATAGCTACAGCTTATAGTTAGGTTAGTCTTATATAACTTTACTCCCTAGAAACTATTAAATATCCTTACCTCCTTTAAAGTAGTATTATAATTAAAGTTTATAAATTAGTACTCTAGCTCTTAACTTTCTAAATAGGGGATATATAAATACGTAGTTATTAATATAAAAGAAGAATAGGATCTCATTACTATACTGGGGAGCGCTAGCCATGGCTAGCTCTGAGGGGAATACTTCTATTAGTAAGGTTGCGCTATAGGTAGAATAAATCTAATTAGGGATATTATATATTCTATTCTCTATACTAAGGAGCGCTAGCTATTAGCTCTTCTAAGAGGATATTAACTATAATGTCTAGTATTTAATATATATAAATAGTATAATAGTCTCCTTATATAGTAGTTTTCTCTTAATGTGCTATCTTTTATATACCTCCCGCTCTTATTAGAGGTATATATACTAATAGAGATAATAAGGGATAGGAGGTAAGTATACTATAGGCTATACTAAGGAGTAGCTATTTATTTTTCTAGCTTATATATAACTTAAAATCTATAGGTATCTTATAAAGAAGATAAGTAAGGAGATCCTTCAAAGATTAAAAGTAATCCTTAATAACTATATTACTTAAGGTAGTCCTTAATAACTACCTTATATTATATTTTAAAGTTTTATCTACTAAGTGTAGTTATAGCTAACTCTATCTAACCTTAAAGTAAGGGTATAAATATACTAATACGTACCTATTCTTACTAGCTACTAGCTAGAGCCCTATTATATATATAGGGCTTATTAATAAAGAGCTAATAAGAGCTAATAAGGGCTAATAAGAGTATCATAAACTAAACTAAGCTATATAGACCTATATTTATCGAGACGTAGGATAAGTTAGCTTAATTCTTTAAAAGACTAATTAGATTTAAGCTTTTAATATATAGGGGTTTCATAGTAGTAAGAGAGTTTTTTTTCTTAGGCAGGCCTAGCT
Source organism: Colletotrichum ledebouriae (assembly GCA_036785755.1). NCBI lineage: Eukaryota > Fungi > Ascomycota > Sordariomycetes > Glomerellales > Glomerellaceae > Colletotrichum > Colletotrichum ledebouriae. The sequence goes on from JAVHLU010001415.1 coordinate 25,554, forward strand.
TCCTAAAAGGTAAAGATTAACCTTCCTAACGGAAGGCACTAGTAGTTCTTACGTAGTTATTAATATAAAAGAAGAATAGGATCTTATCATTATACTAGTAGTAGTTTTTACTAGCTACTCGCTTAAACCTATATATTATAAGACCTATTTCTAAGTATTATTATGATAATAGTAATAATTACTAAAGTCTATAGAGAGCTTTAAGTAGCTTTAGAATATAGCTATTCTTATAATACCTAAGCGCTATCTCTATATTAAGCTCGGAATTACGCCGCAGCCCCTTCGCAAAAGGACTATAACAAATTTACCTAGTTTGTAAGCATAATTCGGGAAACACTATATAGGTATTTTAACCTATACCCTCTACTAGTTAAGGAAAATAATATAGGAACCCTATATATTCCTACTACTTATAAGCAAACCCTCGCATAAAGTCGGACGCGCGCTATACTAGGGCTAATTATATCGGAGCCGAACGGGCTACTAAGGCTCTCGTAGCAACGCCCTCGCTAAACCTTCTAGTAAGGTGCTATAAAAGCTACTATATAAGATAACTCCTTAACCTAAAAGGTCGACCTTCTAGTAAGGTACTAAAGGTATTATAAATACTACTATATAAGAGGTAACTCCTTAACTAGAGAGGTCTTTCCTAAGAGGTTCTTATAGCTAGAAGTATAAGAAGCTCTATTACTATAAGTAGAGCTTTATACCTCTCCCTTATCCTTATCCTTATCCCTTAACTATATTAATACTAGACCCTATATATAAATATGCTAAGCCTGAGCGAGGTATACCTTTTAGTATAAATAATATAAAGGGGATCGCTAGAGAGTTTAGCCTCGATATAATTAATAAAACCCGCTCCTTTATTAACTACTCCGCTATATATAGAGAGCGTATTATTAATATAGCCCTTAAGAGGGCTTACCTTAATACCCCTATAGGGGACTCTATAAGGCGCGATAGTATTAAAGCTAAGTAAGTAAACTTAGTAGTAGAAATTTAGTAGGTTATTATATACCCTATAGAGTAGCCCTTCTTTAAGTAGATCCTCTATATTACTAAGGTAGAGGTAGCCTAGGTAGCCTAGGCGAATATTAGTAAGTATAGCTTATACTAAATAGAGAGAGCGTTACTAATAATAGTATAGCTAGCGGACGAAGCGGTAATAGAGGTAGTATTTAATAGCAGCGCGGGTAGTGCGCGAGAGGAAAAGTCGATAGTCTTATAGTCTATTAAATAATTAAAAACCACGTTATTATTAATATGAAGTTAAAGATCGTGAGGCTATCTAGTGTTACGATTACGTAACCGAAGGCTATGTATTATTAGGAGGCGCGGAGTTAGAAGGTCTGTTGCACTTAAGCAGGTAAAATCACTATGCAGTGGCCAGAGGCTATATATTATTTTATATATATAATATATATATATATATATATATTAATCTTATTTTATTATATTATTAAATAATTTAACTAGCTTTGATTTAATAAGAGAGATTTATTCTAAATCCTTTTAAGTAATTATTTATATAAGAGTTAATAATACCCCTAACTTACTAGAATAAGTATTTATTATTAAGAAGCTAGCTTTCTAGAGGTAATTCTAGAACTTTAGCTTTATTAGAGGGGTCCTTAGGATAGCCTTAAGGTCCTCCTTCTTAATATTATTTAAGTTAATATACTCTTATAATCCTATTAACTTAAGCTTATATTAGGTTTAATTCTACTAAAGGGGCTAATTACCTAGGCTACATAATCCTAATAAGAGGCTAGAGGCTCTAAAAGCTCTATTACATATAGGCTTATTATAGGCTTATATATTAATAATATTTAGATAAATTTAATACTATAGATTTATCTAGATAGCTTTAATTCATATTATATATAAAAATTAGATTTTTAATTATTAAATCATATAATATAGGGTATATAAGTAACTAAAAGTTAATATATAACTATAATAAGAACTGTATATAAAGATCTAGGCGGAATTCTAAAACTACCTAAAGTAGATGTTACCTTATTTAGGCCGGATTTCGCGCTACTTTTGCGCCTAAATTATGCTCTACCGCGCGCGCCTAGGGGGTCGATTTAATAACATCGACACCGGGCATTTGATAATGCATAACGGTCTCACGGCTTGCAGAGCGGGCATTCCAGGGACTACTTATTTCTCTTGATAATATCGATCATAGTCGACGGATCGCGACTCCGAAGTCCAAGAAGCTAGGGTTCCGAGGGTATAAATGCTCGCTATGCTTTTCTAGGCTTATGCAAAGCAAAGCACTGCTTTTTTAGGCTAGAGTAAGTAAATTTCGCTTATTATAGTAATCTCTATATAAATTAAAATTAATTAGCTCTAGATAAACTCTAAGTTAAGGGCTAGGGCTTCTCCTATATATAAGTTAAGAATATCCCTCTCTAATTATATTAACTCCTCCTCTATAAGAGACTCCTATATTACTTATAATAGTAGCTATAAATACCCTCCCTCCTAGATATATAATTCTATAAGTATTTAACTATTTATATATATAAATATGAGCCTATTAATAATCTTAGGAGCTAATTAATTATAACCTAAATTATATATAAAATTAAGTATTAAAAAGCTTCTCTCTAATAAGACTAATATTATAATATAGCTTAGTATTTATAGCGCTAATAGGGCTACTTCTATATTATAAGTAAGCTCTATATAGGCGCTTAAAAGGGGGTAATTAGATTAAATAATAGGCTTATAACTATATAAAGGTTAAGGATCTTAATATAATAAGCGTTATAGGGCCTCTGGCCACTGCATAGTGATTTTACCTGCTCAAGTGCAACAGACCTTCTAACTCCGCGCCTCCTGACAATACATAAGGAGTCATCTCTCGTATAGTGGCGTTCACCTTTAGCACCTTGCTAGAAGGTCGACCTTTTGGGGTGAGGAGTTATCTTATATAGTAGCTTTTCTAGGCCACGAGAGCCTTAGTAGCCCGTTCGGCTCTGATATAATTAGCCCCGGTATAGCACGCGTCCGACTTTATAATATTTAGAAGGTTTACTTATAAGTAATAAGAATATATAGGGTTCCTATATTATTTTCCTTAACTAGTAGAGGGTATAGGTTAAAATATCTATATAGTATTTCCCGAATTATACCTACGAACTAGGTGAATTTATTATAGTCTTTTTGCGAAGGGGCTGCGGCGTAATTCCGAGCTTAATAAGCGTTATAGTAGGTAGTAGTTAGGGTAAATCTCTCTAGCTAATTAAATATAGTTACCTACTTATTATTATTGAGTTCGGAATTACGCCGCAGCCCCTTCGCAAAAAGACTACAACTAATATTAATATTAGTAATTTATTTTACTTAGTAGGCGTTAAGTACTCTAAATATTTCTACCTAGTTAACTTAGTATATATTAGTAGCGCGGCGCGCCTTATAGTATTACTAAATACCCTCCTAATAGGTAAGTATATAACTAGCGTGGGATTAATTAGTTTCTAATATCTTAATAGCCTAATTAATAGGTCTAAGTAGGTTAATAAGAGTCTTTATATAAAGCTAGAAAGATTTATTACTAATAATACTAATTAGTATAATAATACTACTAGTATTACTATTTCTTATAATAGAGCCTCGCTAGCTAGTAATATTATTAAAGTAAATATAGTTAAAGAGGGTACTTTTTAAATAGAATACTAATAATAAATAACGCTTTATATTTCCTTATTAGGTAAAAGAAGAAGTAAGTAGGGCTTTAGGCTTATTATAAATAGTAACTTAGAGTTACTAAAATTAGGCTAATTATAACTATAAGCTATAGAAGTAACTAATAATAATTAAAGCTTTCTTTATAATTAGTTACTATAGAAATAGCTTTATAATATTATTAATAAGAAGGTTTAGCCTATAGGAGTTATAGAGAATAGGAAAAATATACTTAAGGCTTAGTTAATCTTAGTATAAAGCCCTTATAATACTATTTATATTAGTTATAAAGCTATTAATCTACTTAAGGTTAGGAATACCCTTCACTATAGAGATCTCTTTAAGGATAGGAAGGAGCTCTTAGGTGCTCTATATTATACTATAGGAGTAGTTAGTAGTTACTTATATATATTAGAAGAAGGTAATATTACTAGGTATTATAATAGAGATATTAATAATATAATTATTAGTATTATCTTTAGAGCTATTAAAAGTTATATTAATATAAAGCGAAGTTTTAATAATAGCCTTAACTTTATAATAATAACTATTATAGATATAAAGTAAATATACCTCGTAGAGGTTATATAATTATAATAGCTTCCAGCTAGGTTAAAGTATTATAATAAAGTTATAGGTCTAGTTATTTTTATAGAAAGTAAACGGGTAATTATTAATAAAGATAGAAAGAGCGGTATAATAGTTTAGCTAGTCTATTAAATCTCTAAAGGTATTATTAACTATAGCTATAGTAATAAGAGTAATTATAATTAGTAGTTAGGTATAGGTTTAGTAATTAAGATATTACTAGTAATAGTTAAGATACTTCCTCTACTAAGAGATATTAACTATAGTAACCTAGCTATAGTATTTATATTACTCTTTTTAATCCCTATTATTATAATTATAATATAAGCGAAATAACTACTTAATAATAGTAGTTTTAAAGCCTCTTAAGGCTATTATAATATTATTAATAATAATAGTAATAGTAGTAGAGGTAGTATTATAAGAGGGAAAAAAGAGCTTAAAAGTTAGCCTAACTGTAATTATTAGGTTCGGTTGGCCTTACGCTAGCCTAATTAGGCTTAGTTTAGTACAATGTTATGCTTTCATTACCTTTTTAGGCTAATGCAAAAGCACTGCTTTTTTGGGCCAAAGTAGTAAAACTCGGAACCATGCTAGAAGCTGAGTCTCCCCTTCCGCTCCCCACCGCGCTCCCCGCTACAGCGCTCGCGACGACACACACGTCCCACGCCCGACGATGCCGCTCTTCCCCTTAACCTGTCTGCTAAGATCGCGACTTGTCTACTTCTGGTGGCATGTAATTGGCAGACCAAGCGCCTATTGAACATTACTCCCGTGGAAGGAATGAATAGGGCTCTGACAGGGTTGGGAAAAAGTCAGTTAGTTTTTAGTCGAATAATTAGTCTAACTAAATAAGTTAGACTAAAGTTAGCTATTTATTTAACTAGACTAAACTAGGTTAGTATTAGTTACTAGCCTACTTAGTCTTAGTCTAGTCTAGTTAACTAATTAGTCGACTAGTTAGTTAATATAGTATTATAATAATTCTTTAATATATTTAGATTAAATAAAATTTAAGATTGAATAGTTATATATATTATATATTAATAAAGTTAGAATCTTTCAGAAAAATAAAGAGTTTCTTCTATATTTATAGCTTTAATATAAAGCTTTATATATATATATATATATATATATATATTAATAAAAGTATTAATACTTATTAAAGTTAATTATAATAATTATTAATCTTTAACTTTTATATAAGACTTTT